>OZ007590.1:410088458-410363458 GCA_963931845.1 Maratus michaelseni | reverse complement strand
TGGTTGAATTGCTATGCATAGTTTTTTATCCTATTAAAGTTTTTTTTTAATATGTCTTCTTGAAAATTATTTTTAAAAAGTAATTTTTTTTATTTCCTTTTTTAACATGTTAAAAAAGCTAGTGCCAACTATTACCAATTTCCATCATCATAATTTCTATAAAAACGTTTATAAAGAATAGCTATCAATTAGTGAAGAAACGAAATAACACGTGATTAAATTTTTAAAGTAAATTTTTGGTTCTTGATGCGTCAAATGCTCTCTCAAAGAAACAGTTGCTCTCACGCAAATATAATGGATTTAAAAAAACAAACATCCCTTAAAATGGAATTTTATTTTAAAAAAATATTAGTAACAGGAAACCTTTAAAAGGGCGCCATGGCGCCCGCGGATGCCGCGTTGGACAGCCCTGGACTAGACTATGCGGTGTGCAGTGTCCATTCACTTTTTTTCCCCTTATTCTAATTATGTAAGTTTTTTTTTCATATTTTTTTATTTAACATTTCATCATAGAGATTTAATTCATTGTTTTAGTTAGTTTTTGACAACTGTTTTCAGATTTTACAAAATTCAAATAATAATTTTTTTCGAACACTTTTCAATTAAAAAGTATATTTAGAAGTGAAATAAAAAAAAGTGAAAGAAAACTTTAAAATAATTAAGCTATTTCGAGCGAAAAACATTACATAGTGAAAATTCCGTCATATCTGAAATGATATATGTTTAAAATGTCCTATTTAAAACCATTTTCTTGCGGTGTTTCTAAACACTGTATTTTTAATTTAAATATATATTTATATGTGAATATTGAAGAAGAAAACTTCAAAATAATTAAGTGAGAAAAGCATTTAATGGAGAAAATTACAACATATTTAAAACAACATATTTCAAACAATTTTCATATAGCATCTAAAATAAAACTTTTTTTTTAAAGTTATAAAAGTCTGGAAGTGGCTGCGCCTTTTTTTTTTTTTTATTTAACCATTTCATACAAGCTGATTTACAAATGTGTTAATTGATCTTTCTTAGTCAATCCCGAAAACAGCCGTCAGCTATTCCGAGATCGCGACTACGGTGGATGTGGCCTTGAGAACCGTAAAAAAAACCAATCAAAGTGAAATGAACGGCAACTCGATTACATATCTCCGCTTTTCGTGAAAATATCATCTAGTCTTTCGTAACCGAGTAACTGCGTGTTTTTAGAAACTGCTGGGTCTGGACGGGGATTGGCCAGCGTAAGCTCGTAGAGGGCAAAGCCTTCTAGAATTTAATTTAAAAAAAAAAAAAAAAAAAAAAAAAAAAAAAAAAAAAAAACATATAAATCTGTTGATTTGTTCAAAAAAACGCCGAAAAATAGTGTTTCCAGATAATTGGGTTTAAACTTTATTTTTGAGTTTAAGCTTTAGTAACTTGCGTGTTTTTAGAAATTGCGGGGTCTGAGCAGAGATTGGCCAGCGTAAGCTCGTAGGGGGCAGAGCCTTCTAGTATTTTTTTTCTTTTTTAAAGAACCATGTAAATGCGTTGATTTGTTCAAAAATTACCGGGGTAAAACCGCCGAAAAACAGTGTTTCCAGATAATTGAGTTTAAACTTTAGTAACTTAGCGTGTTTTTAAAAATTGCAGGGTCTGAGCAGAGATTGGCCAGCGTAAGCTCGTAGGGGGCAGAGCCTTCTAGTATTTTTTTTCTTTTTTAAAGAACCATGTAAATTCGTTTATTTGTTCAAAAATTACCGGGGTAAAAACGCCGAAAAACAGCGTCTCCAGATAATTGAGTTTAAACTTTAGTAACTTGCGTGTTTTTAGAAATTGCGGGGTCTGAGCAGAGATTGGCCAGCGTAAGCTCGTAGGGGGCAGAGCCTTCTAGTATTTTTCTTCTTTTTTTAAGAACCATGTAAATTCATTGATTTGTTCAAAAGTTACCGTGGTAAAACATTCGAAAAACAGTGTCTCCAGATAATTGAGTTTAAACTTTAGTAACTTGCGTGTTTTTAGAAATTGCGAGGTCTGAGCAGGGATTGGCCAGCTCAAGCTCGTAGGGAGCAAAGCCTTCTAGTTTTTTTTTTTTTTTTTTAAGAACCATGTAAATTTATTGATTTGTTCAAAAGTTACCGTGGTAAAACCGCCGAAAAACAGTGTCTCCAGAAATTGAGCTTAAAGTTTTTGCCTTCGCAGGTATCGTCCGTCTGCGCGCTCCACATTAACGTTTTACGGTTCGTACGACCGTAATTTTAGGAATCTTCTTATCGAACAAAAGAAGGGCATTTTTAAAAGTTTAAACATTATAAAGAAAATAATAAAAAAAATATATAGTCTTTTTTCTTTATTTCAAATCTTTCTGGGTCGGCTTGTAGCAGACCTTTCGTAGCCGTCAGCTAGAAAAGTAGCCGCGACACAATTAGCAATAACAATAACAATAGTTAATTAACAATAACAATAGTTTATTTAAAAGGCAAGATCCGACAGGAATGTCTAAATATGTGTTAAACCAAAAATTGGAAAATTGATATTTTGTCATTATTCGACCAGCGAGTCAGTCGCTAAGGGGGCTAGCGAGCCAGCCCCCTTAAAAGAAATATTGTTAAAGAAAAATATATATTGACAGCAGTATTACCTGAAACAATGTTTCTTTTACAAAAGTCCCTATATTTATTTTTTTACAAAAGCTGTCAAAAGTATAACCCAATTAAATACGTGATATATTTGCTCAGCCGAGCGTGAAGAGTGACCTGCTAATAGTTCGATGATTTGCCTTCAGAGTTTTAGCTTTGAATGTTTCTCTTTTTAGTTTACAATTGCCTCTGTTACTGTTTTATAGATTCAGTTTCAGAGTATCGACTTTAAAAACATATTTCTGTCGCAATCGTGGTATCAGAATTGCATTTGACGATGAAAAAAAGACGGAAAGATCAAATAATGTAGAGCTGAATCAACTTTTAAAGAAAAAAATCGGTTGGACGACCGATTTTGATTTCGTTTAGAAAAAAACTTTTAGAAGCACTGTATCGTGATCATTGTCAGTGTGTATGATTACTTAGGTAAAAGCATTTATGGGGGCATATTGTTTAAGTGATATATCTTAAGTCTAAACTTAAAATAATAATAATAATAAGTTGTCTCTTTCTTTTTTCTCTCAAAGAGTATAACCTCTGAAAACTTTTTAAATAATTTCGTTCGGACTTCAAAAGTTCGAAACCGGCGAACTCCCAGTTACTATCTTCTTACGTTCTTCTATCTTCTTCTTTATCTATCTTCTTATGCCATATTGAATAATAATTATAAAGGTTTGCACAGGATGAAATTTTCAAGTCCGGCCCAACCCATACAATTTTTTTGACCCGGCCCGGTCAGTACAAAAAATTTATTGGCCTGACCCGGTATAAAACTAAAATCTCGGCCTGAGCTCGGCCCAGTATAAAAGCTAAAAGTTCGGCCCGTACAAAAATTTAATTGGCCCGGCCCGACTGAATTTCTACAAAACATGGCAATATTTCTGAAGTAATATTATCCTACAATTAAAATTATATAAAAAACACACTTATTTATGCATAGATTTTATTTTCAGATTATGTTCGAAATGCATAGAATATAAAATAGCAAGAATATTAATGATCACTTTAGGCAATTACGCACATAAACACTGATTTAAAAAATTTATTTAGACAAATAAAATTCAAATGAAGATTCAGTAAGAAACATTAACGTGGTTTAGAATGTAAGAAAAAGATTGTAAAAGAAAATAATAATTTTAATGTTCTACCAAAATAAAAATAAAAAATAAAAAAAAGTAGATTTGAAAAAAACATATCTCAAACTTATTAAACCCAATTAAATTTCTAAAGGTTTTGCTAAAGCAATGTACAACATCACTATAGTTTTTACAAAAATAAATAAATTGAACACCAGGAGAAAAATTTAGAGGTCTGCGTGGGCCTGAAATCCGAGCCCGACCTGGGCCAGATTTATTTCATTGGACTCGAGACAGGTCAGATCTAGACTCCGCTATTCTCGGAACGGGCCGGTGGCTTTATTTTTTCTAAAGACTTGGGCCGGGCTTAGACTTTTTTTTTCCGGACCGTGAAAGATATCCATAAGAGGCTATGCCGTAAAAATAGAAGCTAAAAATATATGATATTCTGTATTTCTTTAACGAAATTTTTGGATAACAGTACTTTGATATATTTAAATTCAATTTGGTTTAATAAATTACAGGGACAATTTTTTATTTACTTTATCTTTGTAGAGTTTTAAGACTATCATATTTTGAAATCATATATATATATATATATATATATATATATATATATATATATATATATATATATATATATATATATATATATATATATATTAACAAACGTTTAAAACATCATTCCGTCACTAACAGGTTCTTTTTAACAGGTTTTACTGTACTGTACTTTTTTTTTTTTTTTTTTTTTTTTTTTTTTTTGCCAAAAAATGTTTGTTTTTAAAAGGAGTTTTAATTGTAGAACAATGGCAATTTAAAAATATATGCATTTTATACAAAAATTGTTAGTCGGGGCATCATTTTACTGATTTTTATACGGGCCTAAAATTTTCGGGCCGGTCACGAGTTGATGATGAGTTGATGATGCTTATTTTTTTTAACAATTGGGAAAATGGTTGTTGTTTTCGGTCGAGAATGACCTCTTGGCGTCTTCACTTTATTTTTTTTAAGCGTTTTTAACGAAATTCTGTAACTTTAGAAGAATTTTTAACGAAATTCTGTAACTTTCTAAGAATTTTTCTTTGAATAGGCAATAGAAATGCACAAAATCGTACAAAAATGTTAAAGTTACAAAAAGGATAGATGCAAACTATCAGATATGAAAAAAAGCCGAATTCAAAAATGGACGTCGGAGGAGAAATCGTCTTATAAAGCAAAAAACGTGGTCTTCCACTTTAATTTCCTCAAAATACTTTTAGCTTAGACATCCATCTAAACAAGAGTTAAAGTTATTGTAGGAAGGACCCGATAAAATATTAAGGTATATTGGTTAACATATATTGGTTTGCACTTCCCCTTTATTTCATGTTGTTTTGAGTATTCGTATTATAAAAAAGTTCATGTGCAATATATCTGGAAATCTAGATGGTCACACATCGTATTGAACCTCCCGCACTGACTTGGCATCATCTTAGTGTCTTCATAAAAAAAAAAAAAAAAATCATAAGAGCATATTATTCATTATGTATGATATAATGATTTTTTTTAAAAGCGCAAATATACTTATCCTAATATATATACACATGGATATATTTCAGCTCTATATAGGCATGAAATGCATTGTAGATTCACAATGAAGCCCCTGTTATAAACACGGGTTTCCGAGGCAAAATAAATCGTCCCCCACCCCTCATCCCCTTTCCAACAGCAAATTACTCTAGTAAATCTAAGATCAGGGCCCTCAATGTCACCTGTGCAAGACGCATTTTTATTTTGATGTTGTTTTATATAATATCCTACAATCCTCAATTTATTTTGTATTACATTATATAGATTTATAAGTATTTTCTGATGATTGGAGAAATCTAAATTAACCCCTTGGGGACGAGCGACACGTATACGTGACGCATAAGATGCTCAGAATCCTTGATTATTCCCACCAGTAAATTTTTATTGTAAGCTTTGCCTTATTTAATGATAGCATTTTTGCGATTCAATTAGGCGAAAATTTCTGTTTCGAAAAACCGGTGGTGAAATATTAAAAATTCTGTAAAGGACGCTCATCGCGAAGGGGTTAAAGAACTCTTACGATAAACACGATTTCAGGCAATGAAGTTCTTTTACTGCAAAACTGACTTTCTTGTAAACTGTTTAAGATAAAAAGGTACTTTTCTTCTGGGACGCTCTGCCCCGTTTCCAATTTAGAATATTTGTGCAATTTCTTGATTATGGTGCGCTTTACACGGTGATTTTATTAGCCTAAGCAACTCCTTGTACACGACACCTTTTCCCTATTTTAATAACGTTATTTACTTACCTGCCAACCACAAAACATCTGCATCTACTGCAGAAGTTGGATAAAATCTCGTGTAAGAAAAATGCTCCTAGCGGGTAATGTATTCGAATTCTTTGGTGAATCCCTGTATGTGATTTATAAATTTTCATACACATCAAATAGTACTTACATTAAAATTTAATTCAGCTTGAAAATGTATAACACAAGTGAAAATGTTTTTTCGAAAATTTCCATGCATAGAAAATAATGTATCCGTATCCTTTTGTGGAGCCCATATACGAATTTACTTATACTACATTCACACCACTTAGTATAGTAACAATTAGTTCAGCTGAAAAACGCATAACACAAATAAAACCTCATTTTCCGCAATGCTTAAAGTTATACGTAGACAGTGGCAGTACTATAATCGAATTCTGTTGGGTAACGCTGTTTGTGATCTATAAAATTTTAGACATTATGATCTATAAAATAAACAATTATATACTAAAATTTTGTAACCTGTAAAACGCACAATACAATTGAAAACTTATTTCCTGTAATTATCGCTCATAGACGATAATATATCATAAATATCTTGTGCGACCTTGTAAAAGAATTTTAAATGTTACAGGTACAATTCTATTGGGAAGATATTACGACATACTTCAATAACGTATATTAATCGTATTATGTTAGAGATAACCCCAGCATCATTAAAACTAACTTCAAATAATTACTCCTACGGACAATAATGATATCAAATTCTTTTGTGTGGTTCTGTAAATGAACAGTAATTGCTATGCACGCCTTTATTTATGTGAAGCGTGTTGCAGTGTATATCAACAACGAAAATCATTTTTTTAAATCTTTGAAGTAGTGTAACGTCACTAAAATGTATTTCAAACAATTATTCTCCATAGACCATAATGTATTCGAAATCTTTGGAGTGATGTCCCTGTAAACAAACGAATCGATCATATTATACCAATATTTTATACACTTACTTCGCTGTACCACACAAACATATCCTGCTAATGTTAACCTAATCGAATGCTTTTTGTGACAGTTATAGCGAGACAGACAGACTAACAGACACCCAAAAACTTTTCCTCTCTCCACAAGTGAAGCTTCAACATGCACTTCGGCAATTAATGTTCTACTAGTAAATCTGCAGTGGGGACTTCATCTGGGGACTTCAACGTCAGCTCTACAAATCATTGTTTATTAATCTCACTTTGCATAATATTCTATATCCTACAATCCGTAGTTTAATTTTTAAAAGTTATATGCATGTTTATAAGCAGGGCTTGATAAGTGTGGTCGCCAGGTCATCGCTGGCAACCAAATGTGGCAATTTTTTTTTTTGTCTTTGTACAAAAATTGACCTAATAAATGAGTGCAAACAGCATTTAAGGCAGTGGATCGGATACCGGAGATATCTTTTCGTTTCAGAAATAAACTGCCCGTAAATCGCCGCAAAACGCAAAAAACGCTAAAAATCCCATAAAAAATTCTGGAAATATTTAAAAATAGCTGAGAACACAAATTTACTTTATTGGGCTGAAAGATAAAATCCTGATTCCTTTTATGAATGTAAAAAAATCGCCGCAAAACACGAAAAACACAAAAAATCGCCGCAAAACGCAAAAAAATAAATAAATAAATAAAATAAATCACAAAGGATAAAATTTACTATGTTGAAACTGGAATTCTTTCACGAACGTCAAAAAACTGCCGTGGATGGTGAAAAAAAAAGCTACAAATCACATAGAAAATAGCTAAAAATTCAAAAATCGCTGAATATAAAATTTAATATATTGGGCTATAAAAGACTGAAACCGGATTCCTTTTACCACTCTTGAAAAATCGCAACGAAATGCAAAAAATAAATTAATTAAATAAACCTCTAAAAATCGAGAGGACAAAATTTATTATACTGGGCTAAAAGATTCAAACAGGATTCCTTTCAAGAATGTAAAAAAAATCAGCGTGAAACATAAAAAAAAAAAAACGCTAAAAATTGCATTAAAATTAATTAAAAAAACCTATTTAAAAATATTCGCTATTCTAAACTATATATTGATAATCATTCATTGATAATTGGAAATTATTCTAAACTATACTTGTTATTATTTTCTCTCAATGAATTCATAAAAAAACTGCGCTGTTTCAAAATCAATGATGGGAGGGGAGGGAGGGGATATTTTTAATTTTATGTTCTCAATTTGCATTAATTGTACTATTTCAGGATTCGAGTATAGGTATGGGTGCGTTTACTATTCTAATTTCATTAAATTATAAGTATCTCCTTATACAGGATATTTTATCCTATCTTTAAAAGCATACTTTACTTCTCAACCATGAAACATCAGCATCGGTTTAGAAATTAAATAAAATTTCGGGTAACAAAGATATTTATACAAATGCAAACTCCTCTTATACGGGACTTATATGTTCAAATTTACACGTCCAACGTTTGTGTAAATTTCATTGGGAAAAACCATCTTGGTGATCATTCTATAATATTTAACTCTTTCACGGAAAAGTAATTGTGTTTCTCTAATGTTGAATTCACGCCTGATTTTTCGAAAAAAATATTCGAAAATAAGAAAATTCAATTTTACAGCTTTTTTTTTTTACCAGTATAAAAGTAAAATTTTGTTCAGAAATTCTGATACAAATCTTGATTAATCAAATAAATCCTCATCTATTTCAATAGAAAAAGCATACTAAAATCACTCTAAAATAAGCTATTTTGCTAATAAATATTGTGTTAAAATAGTGCGATTTACTTGCATTTTTTTGTCATTTTTTTCATACGTTTGGAAATATGGTTAGGCAATGATTAAATAAAAGAGGATAATTGAGATGCGTTTTAAAATATGTAAAAAAATGAGAAAGTAAAATGTTTTACATTTCTCGAACAGATTCATACAATTTCCCAAAACGTTATACAATTAATTTCGAATTTCTGTTAAAAGTATTGGCAAATTTCAAATTTTTCGACATGACAAGAACTTTTCTACATTTTTTGAAAAACGAGTTAAATTAAAAGAAAAAACTGTACAGCTAATTCCGGGAATCTCTCCAACATATCTGCCAAATAAATATCAAGCTAACCGGATATTTTTTACGACAGTTATCGCGAAACCGACAGACAGGCAGACCAACAAAAAAAATTCGGGTCTGCACAGCAAGCATAGGCGTAGCCTCGGGGGGGGGGGGGGGGGGGCAACTTTCTGAACATCAATTTCTAAAATATGATACAGTCAATTAAAACTTGTCTTGTATTGACCCAAAATGGAAATGAAATAACTACTTTAATTTTCATTTTATATTTCTTCATTTTTTTTTTTAACTTAATCAGATGTCAGATCAGTATAAATAGCTCAGCTCTTTTTCTTTGAAGTGATGAATTTGGTAGCAAAATTTGTGTTGTGCGGTACAAACCCTGATACGAACATTCATTAAACGAAAGTTTGAACTATCACTCTCTTACAGCTGCGGACAATTTCAATGTGTCAGCTGTTTTTCCCGCTGTCTGCGGTTAGCATCTACAAGTACTTTTTCCCCCTTCTCATTCCGTCTGTAGACTTTAGAAAATGTAGTTGTGTTTATCAGAGCGGGAGTTCTGTTTCCCGGCAATATATATTTCATTTAATTTGTTGTAACTTTAATTATAATTTAATCAAGTCATAAATATCCTGCTTTTCCAAGCTGTGTCGCTGGAATTATTTACCAATGGAATGCAACCACACATCACTAAGATTATAAAAAATAATTAATATTTTCTTCATTTAGTTATTAAATATGTTCCCCTCTCTTACTTATTATTATTTTTTATTGAAAGCACTTAATCTTCTACCTTCGCATTTTTGAGATGCAATGGTTATGATTTCTTTTTCAAAATTTAAGTCTTCTTGAATGAGCTGTTTTTAATATACAGCTGTACTTTGGTAAACGATGGTAATCCGTTCCAGAAGTACCGTTGTTAAGCAAAACCGTTGCTATCAAAGGTGCAATTTTCCATACAATTTTGCAGGCGCACATACATTAAATGATTAGTTACTTCTTAAAAGTGCCGTTTAAACTTATTTCAAATTTCTTAAAAGTTTGATAAATGTCTTTTATTTATTATCAGGGCCGTACCAAGGGTGGTACGGGCGGTGCCCCGCCCACACACACACCAGGCACAAGATACAGTTGTTGTGGTGCTGTTTATGATATTTATTACAAAAATATTAATTTCAATAAAATGAGCCAGCGGAGCTTTCCTCATTTACTTGGTCGTTTTTAGGTAGCTTTCAATACTAAAAAGTATAAAGCTACCTATTGCAGCCGTTCAGAGGAAAGCAGTTCCGGAAAATTTCGATATATTTTCACCGATCATGACCCCCAGACCCCAAAACCACCCTCCTCTCAAATGTTGATTTACATATATAGATATATCCATATATATATATATATATATATATATAATTATATATATATATATATATATTTTATAAATCGATTTTATATATTTTATAATATATATATATATATTTTATAAATCGATTTTGATGAAACTAATTGTGTGTATTAAGCTCACCAATGTCTCGACCGAGTTCTTTGGCCAGCTTGGTCCGCCATTTGGTTTCAAGATGGCGGCCGTTTAAAATTTAAAACTAAAATAAATATACAAAAAAATTAAAAATTCAAATTTATTTTTTAATTACGTGTTAGGCCTTGATGCAAGGATTCCAGAGCATTTTTTGGTTTACCGCTATCTTAAAAAATGGCTGAGATAGAGCAGTTGGAAATTCTAGGGTGGCTGACATTTTGAAACAAAACAGCACATTAACGCCATTACTTGCAAATTATTTTCTTTCATTGTTGTAATAATTTTCCCAATCACACGCATAAAACTATATATTCATATCCGTTAGCGCCAAAATTGGCGACATTGACGACAAAATTGGCGACATTTGGCGAAATATTGCCAAATTTGGCGACCAAAATAAGTCTTCATAAATGAAGCCAATATGGCTATTGCTCAATAATTTGGCGAATTTCTTATTCAAATTCAGTATTAACGAATCTTTTGTAAACGTTTCTTTGCATTTTAACTTACTGTTTTCGTGTAACATTAGCTAAAATTTTAAAACGAAGATATAGGAAAGCTACCTTTTCCTCCCGGTACAGGCCGGAAGGACTTTTTTTCTTCCAAGTGAACCTCGAATTAAATGAACCTGGTAGTGCGTTCCAACTGCTTTCAACAGCGTACACCCGTGCAGGCTACGCCTGATCTGGTCTCGAATCAAACTAACCTTGAATTTTTTTTCCCGACCAAAATCAGTTTAATATTTTGAGCATCGTAGTTCACGTTACGACGATTTTGCATCCTTCCAACTTTAATTTAATCGCAGGAAAGCAAAATTTAACAAAGTTAGTTATTTCCGTTTCGAAAAAAAAAAGGTAAAAAATTTGCGGAAAAAGCGAAAAAACGCTAAAAAATTCGCGAGCAATTCAAAACCTGCAGAGGACAAAATATACTTATATTGGTCTAAAAGCTTAAAAACTAATTCATTTTACAAGTGTTAAAAAATTGCCGCTAACAGCGAAAAACCACAGAAATTCCGGTAATTTTTTTATGTACGCGATTTTAATACAATATATTTAAACCGGATTCCTTTTTCGATCCCTCCCGGATTCCTTTCGCCACAGAATGCAAAGAAACGCTAAAAATCTCTCTCTCTCTCTCTTTTTTTTTTAAATTGCAGAGGACAAAATTTACTATATTGGGCTAAAAGATTGAAACTCGATTCCTGTAACAAATGTTAAAAAATTGCTGCGAAACGCAAAAAAAAGTTTAAATCGCATGATAAATTAAAATCTTGTACGAATGGTGCTAAAAAAACTTTATTGAAAAGAGAAAAAATTTTACTGTATTGGGCTAAAAGATTGAAAGTGAATTCTTTTTATGAATGTAAAAATATCTCCACAAAACGTGAAAAAAAAAAAAAATTACGAAAAATTCAAAAACCACTGAAGACAAAATTTACTGTATTGTGTTCAAAGATTGAAACCAGATTTCCTTTACGAATGTAGAAAAATCGCCGCAAAACGCACAAAAACGTAAAGTTTGCGAATAATCGCGAAAAACTTAAAAATCTCAGAGAACAAAATTTATTACATTAGGTTAAAAAAATCGTAGCTGGATTCATTTTACGAATGTCAAAAAATCGCCGCGGAACGCGAAAAAGCGTTAAAATCGCATGAAAAATTAAAATCATAGTACGGATTCCGAATAAACTTTATTGAAAAGAGAGAAAGAAAATTACTCTATTGGGCTAAAAGTTTAAAACCGGATTATTTTTACGAATGTGAAAATATCTCCACGAAACATGAAAAAAAATCACACAAAAAAATTCACGAAAAATTAAAAAATCGCAGAGGACAAAATTAACGGTATTGTATTTAAAAACTGAAGCCGGATTTATTTTACAATTGTTAGAAAAATCGCTTCAAAATGCGTAAAAACTTAAAAATCGCAGAGATTCAAATTTATTATATTGGGTTAAAAGATTGTAGCTGGATTCATTTTACGAATGTCGAAAATATCGTCGCAAAACGCGAAAGAACGCTAAACCCCGCATAACAAATTCGCGAACGAATTCAAATTCACTATAACGAGTTCCGAATAAACATTATTGAAAAAAACCAACATTTACTATATTGGGCTAAAATAATTTGGGCTAAAAGGTTGTAATTGGATTCCTGTTACAGATGTTAAGAACTTCCACGAAACGCGAAAAAAAAAAAACCCAGCAAAAACTCACATGAAAAATTCGCGATTAAAATAAGTGAGTACAAAATTGAGTACAAAATGTAATCGCAGAGTTCAAAATTTAGTACAATGGGCTGAAAGATTAAAACTGGACTCCTTTTACGAATGTTTAAAAATCGCAGCAGAACGCGGAAAAACAGCAAAATATCTCATACAAAATTCATGAAAAATTTAAAAATCGGAAAGGACAAATTTTACAATAATGGGTTAAAAGCTTGAAACCAGATTCGCATCACAAATGTTAAAAAATTGCCACAAAACGCGGAAAAACACTAAAAATCACATAAAATATTTAAGAAAAATTTAGAAATCACTGAGGACAAAATTTACTATATCGGGCTAAAAATTTAAACCAGATGTATTTTACGAATGTTTAAGAAAATCGCCGCGGTACGCTTAAAATTGAATAAAAAATTCGTGAAAAATCAAAAATCGCAAATCACAAAATTTGCTATATTGGGCTAAAAGATTGAAGTTGGATTCCGTTTACGGATGTAAAAAAAATCACCGCGGAACGCGAAAAATCGCATAGTAAATTTTCAAAAATTTAAAAAATCGCAGAGTAGAAAATGTACTTTATCGGCTGAAAAAATAAAATCAAATACCTCGTACGAATGTTTAAAAAATTGCCTCGGAAAGATAAAAAACGCTAAAAATCACAAAAAAATTTTGCAAAAAATTAAAAAAAAAGGCAGAGGACAAATTTTACTATATTGTGTTAAAAAATTGAAACTTAATTCATAACAAAAATGTTAAGAAATTGTTCCAAAACGCGAAAAAACGCTAAAAATCACATAAACATTTCGCAAAAAATTCGAAAATGGATGTACGACGAATGTTTAAGAAAAATAAACTTTTAGGTCTAGGGGGCTAGAAGATAGAAACTAAATTCTTTTTACCCAATGTGAAAAATTTCTGCGAGGACGTTTTTAACCAAGATACCACTGTATATGTATATATATATAGGAATGTGTGCGTGCGCGCGTAATAAACATTTGTGCCCCCCCCAAAATTTTCGGTCACGCTACGCCTATGACAGCAAGCCTCAATTGACGTTTCGGCAATTTTGGAAAGATGGAATTTTGCAACCAATTTTTAACTCATGTCCTGATATGGTTTCTTTCTTGTTGCCATATCGTGAAAGGAAACTGAGCAGAAATTTAAAAAATATATATGCAGTAGACTCCCTTAAATCCGCATCGCTTAGAACCAGATGTTGTGCGGATTTTAGAATTTTGCGGATTTCTGGTCACAGTTTTGTTTACATTTTTAAAACAATAATTTGAATTAATAATGCACTGCAGTGAAACTCGCCTTTTAAATGCACACTAATAATTCACACTAATAATTCACATCAAAATCTTAAAATAACAACGTTTTTATTTCATGTTTAGCCATACTTAATAACCAAAAAAGCTTGATTCATACATAAATTATTTGGTAAAAATATTGCAATCACCACTGATATCAGCAGTATCTTGAATATTTTTCAAAAATAAATTTATACTTCCTTCATGATAAAATATGAGTTGAATCATATTAACCAGAATTACATATTAAAATGTGTACAGAATAATATAAAAAATTTAAAAAGTTTAATTTTACACTTATATCTTAACTGTAAGTTTCATTGTTTACATCGGAAACGATGTGCGGATTTCAGGTATTTGTGGATTTCGGGATGGCGGATTTGAGGGAGTCTACTTATAACAATCCAATAGTTTTGAATTTTTAATGTATGATTTTAGATCGGAATGCGACGTAATATAAATAACGTGAATTTTCATTTATAATTCTAAATTCAGCGTATATCCACTTTAAAATACACTAAAATAAGCAGTTAAAAAAAAAATATTTTAAATTTAATTTATTATTATTTTGTTTACGTGAGAAATTAATTGTTGATAAGGATATGAGAATCAATTGTAAATTGTATTATAAATGTAATAAAATATAATTGTATTATAAATGTATGCATTTAAAATTGTATTTATTTCATTCCAAACAGTATTGTATTGCAGTAAAATAAAATAAAAATGTTTTGTAGATTACAAAATATTCTGATATAACTATTTAATCTCTTAGATAATGAGGTATCACAACCCTATATTATGAAATATTCCGTTTTCTATATAGCATAATACGCTCATTACATTTATTCACTCATTCTATATGAAAAGTTCTATTCAATTCGTCGTTATTAAGATACATATCATTATTATTTATGAAGAATTTTGTTTGTTTTACCATGCTTGCAAAATCATGGAAAAGCTGACATAATGTCCCCAAAATTCTTTTTTTAAAGTGATTTTTAAGCTTGAGCAAAGTCAAGGAATTCCATATAAAACTGTATTTCATTGATTCCAAACAATATTGTTTTACAGTAAAATAAAAAAAAAAAAAATGTTTTGATATAACTATATTTAATTTTTAGATGTGAAGGGTATCACTTACCTATTGTGCTATATTCCGTTTTACATGCATTCTATAATAGAATACGCTCACTATATTTATTCCTTCATTTTTCAGTATGTAAAGTTCTATCCAGTTCGTTTTTATTCAGATAGATATCATTAATATTTATGAATACTTTTGTTTTCCTTATTATGATTTTAAAATGTTCGAAGAATAGATGATTACAATGCCCCCAAAATCCCCTTTTTATAGTGATTTTTAAACATGAGCCAAATCAAGGAATCCAATTTAAAACTGTATTTATTTGATTCTAAACAGTATTGTATTACAGCAAAAGAAAAGTTTAGTAGGTTGCAAAATATTTTGATATAACTATTAAATGTCTAGATGTGAGATATTACTACCTATTGTTCAATATTCCGTTTTATATGCATCTTATAATAGAAACGCTCGTTATATTTATTCATTCATTTTGCAGTATATTATGATACAAAGCTCTATTCAGTTCGTTTTTATTGAGATATATATCATTATTATTTATGAAGAATTTTTTTTGCGTGATTATGCTCGAAGGAACGTGGTTGCTTGATTTATATTAATTTATTCATTATTATATTTATAACCGTCTGATACACCGCCTGTATTGCCAAATTCTCATAGTTATTATTATTTTTATTTGCATTGCTTAAATTGGACATTTTAAATATGTACAAGCATATTTTCACGAACTAACAGAAAGAAAGTCAAAAGTATTAGATGAAATTTAATGGATTACTCTTAACATAATCCAAAGAAATGAATTTTTCGAACAACATTCTAAACGAAAATGTAGAAAGTTTTTTCTCAAAACCAATTCATTGAATATAAGACATTACATTACGAATTTTACTACATATGTTAGTAATAAATCTCAAATACAACATTTTTACTTTCCAACAGTGTAAGGAAAGTATTATAATCACGATAAAAATCCGATTATGGAAAGATTGGTCTGTATATATTTTTAATTTTGAGGTTCCTTGAATGCCTGAATCCGTTTTTGTTATTCTAACAATGTATTTATAATAAATATGTATCTGTGTATGTGTGCGTGTAGATTATAGAAACTCACGTTTTTTTGGTCCCCATAGGTCGTTTTTGGTATTTTTTCGATTCGGTATGCATGTGTGTGTGTGAGCTGTGAGTAACAACAGTATGCTTTCGGTTCAACTCTCATTTTGATGAAAATGTTACAAGCCATTATCCCAAGAACTGTATCGTTTTCGAAGAAATCGGCCGAAGGGTTTGGTATCTAAACCTGTTTTCAGCCACTTTTTAACCATTCTATGTAGATAACTATTAAACATTTTTTTTCTTATACATCAATTAAATTATTTTTAATGCTCACGTTCATCTTATATCAATACAACAACTATGGTTGATCAGAACGCTACTTAATTTAGTAAAATATGGTTTTCTTATTTTTGTGATTTATGGGTCTAAATTTCAGCACGTGCGGAATGAAAATTTATTGAAAATTAAGTCATTAGAAAAATGTTTAAGCTTTATGAATGAAAGTGCACGTTTTCTTTAAAACATGAGGTCATTTCCATTAGTGGAACTCTTTCACCTTTATAAAATTGGGATCTAAGATTTTATTTACTGTTATATTACTATTTATTTGAATGCACTGTATTCTGTAACGTATTCGGAAAGTCGAGTGGAGTAACTCCCGATTTTTTCAAATTATTATCTTACTTATAATAAAATCCGAAGGCAAGAAAGTGTCTGTAACTGCTCCGGGCTCGACCACTCTGATCTGCGAATCGGCCATAGTTAAACGCCATGTTAGGCTTAATGAAAAAGCTATGCTACATCCGATTCTGCTGTTAAAATATTTGTAAAAGCATATTAGAGCTTTTAAGTATTTTAATTTTGTTTAAAACCTTCAAAAACTATTTCATATAAAACACGTATATCAACATTTCTGTATACATTTTTTTCTGTAAGCAATTTTCTTTTCAGAAATAGCGGTGAATTCTTTCGTACGGTGGATTTGAGTGATCAATCCAGTACATTGGCGCCATCTACTGGCGTATTTTGAAACTTTGCTTCCATCTTAAATACAGTACAGGACCAAAGGCTTTCCGAGTTTTGGAATTTTTCGGATTTTGGGTCCTCCCGAAGTTCACAATTATTTGACAAAATTCATATTTTTTTTTTTTCGTGATTCTTTGAGAAAATTTGCATTTTTTTCTGCTATTCTTTGACAAAATTTGCGTTTTTTTTTTCTACGATCCTTTGACGGAATATAATTTTTTCGTGCTCCTTTGAAGAAATTTGCGTTTTCTTTTTGCGATCCTTTGAAGAAATTTGCATTTTTTTGCGATTCTTTGAGGAAATTTGCGTTTTTTGCTATTCTTTGACGAAATTTACCTTTTATTTACGATCCTTTGACAAAATTCGAGTTTTTTCTGAGATTCTTTGACGAAATTAGCGGGTTTTTTTTTTGTTTTTTTTCGCGATCCTTTGACGGAATTCGCATTTTTTTCTGTGAACTTTTGACAAAATTTGTGTTTTTTTGCCTTCGATCCTTTGACGAAATTCCACTTTTCTCGCGATTCCTTAACGAAATTCCCTTAACGAATAATTTTTTCGCGATCTTTTGGAGAAATTCATGTTTTTCCGCGATTATTTGAAGAAGTTCTCGTTTTTTTTTTTTTTTTTTTTTTTTTTCCGGTCCTTTAACCAAATTTGTGTTTTTTTTTTGTGATCCCTTGAAGAAATTTTACATTTTTCGGAGTTCTTGGAAGAAATTTGCGTTTTCTTCGCAAGCCTTTGTCGGAAATCGCGTATTTTCTGCGATTTGTTAACAAAATTATTGTTTTTTCGCAATTATGCGACGAAATTTGCGTTTTTTTCAGTCCTTTGACAAAATTCAAGTTGTTTCGGCAATCCTTTGAAGAAATTGTCTACTTTTTCTTCGAACGATAGACATAATTGTTTTTTTCGGCGACGATCGTTCAAAATTCGAGATTTTGTTATGTTCGAATCTTTAGACTGAAGACTAAAATTTTCGAAACCGAATGCCTTAAATTTTTAGGAAAATTCGGAACAGAATCACCCTTGATGAAATAAATATATAACTATTTTTTGTTTCAAACGAATCGTAATATAAATTAATTTTAAACTAAAATTTGAGAGAAAAATGATTTGTTTCTAATTTCGGGAAGAAGGGGGAGGGGGTGTGTTCATCCGCTACCGAAGTAACAATATTTTAGTGATTACACGCTGAAACACAATGGACTGAAAAAAAAAATTAGAAATCGGTAAAATTTTCGAAATTTTTTTGCCGACTTCGGGTTTTTTCGGATTTTGGAATTCCGGATAAGGGGTCATATACTGTAAAATGATTCTTCTGATCAAACGTAATTAAAATATAAGGAATACATAGTACAGCGTAATTTACATTTAATTTTGCTTATGTAATCAAACAATGAGTTATGTGGTGAGTCAATCTGTTTAGAAACTCATTGACAACACTTTTTTACAAAAACTTTCGGACATGGATTATTTGTTAATATTTAATTTGAATGTTTTGTCCAATCGATGAACTACTTCCGAAATTTAATACTGAGTGAAATATATATATATATATATCCTCATCATTTTTATTTGTAGAAATCATTTGTCATTTTAAAAATGTACTTTTTTACAGTACAAACCTTTCAATAATCAAATCTTCATGCTGTTTGTTTGTATGAAGTCTTATGAAAAAGAAACGCAGATCAACAATCTGTCATTTTTGACGGGGTTATATACTAGTTTAATATGATACGGTATATCTTGACAATTCCCAAATTTCTCTCCGTGTCTCTCTCTCTTTGTACAATTTAACTTTTCTAAAACTTGGTTCAATAGAGCTTAAGCAGAAACATTTTTCAATTCTACTTCAATTTTCAAACGCAGTTGAGAAATACATACTGAAGCATAAGGGAAATAAATGCCGAACTATTTAATTTTTTTAAGTTCGATTTATCACGCCCAAAAAGTTTATCTTACGGTGTTATTATTTCGTAACAATTTCACGTCTGAAAATGATATCCTAATCAGCGTATAATGTGGTTTCATTTATAAAACGAAAAACTTTTAATAATATTTATGAAAAAAAAAAAGAAAAAAAAAACTCTTTGGTACTTTTATGTTAGTTTTTCACCAGTGATATATATACATACACACACGGCATACGCCCGGCTAACATAAAAGTAGCAAAGTTTTTAATAATTATTGTATTTTATTTTTTAGCAACCAGAGTAGCTACAAAGCTCTGTATAGTCCCACATTGATACAGGGTCTTGCAGTGCCATGCTTCATGCTTCCTCTCTTACTTCAGAAACTAATTTATGATATAAACCAAAAATATATTGACGAATCCATTATTCACCTTATAGAGCATGTTATATCAATAAAATCATAATTAATTCCGTCAAAATTACTAAAAGGTGTTCAATACGTTGTTAAATATATAAAATAAAATATAAAATTGTATATCTAAAACCTAGTACTCTCAAGTACAACCGTATACTCGTCATCTGGGTTGAAAAATCGAAAAATCGATCAAAACTGATCTTTTTTCAACCCTGATGACGGGTACGGTTGTACTTGAAAGTATTATGTTTTAGATATACAATTTTATATTTTATTTTATATATTTAACAACGTATTAAACACCTTTTAGTAATTTTGACTGAATTAATTATGAATTTATTCATATAACATGCTTCTTACTTCTGTCGTGCGTCGACATTCGCAAGCTAATGTTAAACCAATAGAAGCGTTCTTTGCTGATTTCTGGTTTGCATTCTAATTTTTATAAATGTTTCTTCTTTGATAGAACATCTGATGGAAATCAGTGAACATCATGCTTTGTAATATAGCAGTTACGCAACGTAAAAGTGCCATTTTAATAAAATATATCTCACTATCTGGGAAATTAAAAGCAGGATGTTAGATATGTTCAAAGAAATATAAAAAGTTGAGTTTTTTTTTACTCGTTAATGGAAATAAAATAACAGGAAATTTAGAACTGAAAACGTTTCTTGGAAAATGATCCGCACAGATGAAATACATTATTATTGTTGTTTTCATTTTAATAAGAAGATCCTTTAGTGGTAAATTTCGTCGACGTTCTAATAAATAATTGCAATATTTAAAGTGTTTCGTCCGTTCAAATTCGTAAAACTTGATTTAATGTTCTTCTTCGAATGATTAGATGACGAATTTCACTAGTAGAACTAATTTATGAGTTTCGTGTGAAATGTAGCAAGTGCTATTTAAAAGAAATGAAAGCCTATATAATATACGCCTGCGTTTCTGGGAATGAATATCATTAAAATTTCTTTTCTGGTCGCCTTTGTTATAGCTAGATGAATTTCGAGATAGCGTGGAACATGATGAATTCCTCCTTCCCATGGAATTCGGATACCATGATTAAGAACGTAGCATTTATGTAACTTTAAAGTTCTTTTTTAATAAAGTATATCTCACGATCTGGGAAAGTATTAGCAGGATGTTAGGTAAGTTCAAAACAATATAAAAACATCGTGTTTTTTTGTTTTTTTTAAACTTTAAATTAAAAAAAAAATCAGGAAATTTTGCTCTGAAAATGTGCGTTTCTGAAAAAAAGGATCCACACAAATACAAGACATTGTTATTGTTTCTATTATTTTAATTAGAAGATTTTTTTAGGTGGTAAACTTTATCCACGTTCTAACAAATAATTACAATATTTAAAGTGTTTCGTCGGTTCATATTCGTAAAATTTGATTTAATGTTCTCCAGCGAATGCCTATACATTAGATGGCACATTTTACTAGTAGAACTAATTTATACGTTTCATGTGAGATGTAGAACTATTTAATATAAATCAAAGTTTATATACTCTTTGCTATTCTAGAGATGAATATCATTAAAATTTCTTTTCTGGTCGCCTTTGTTAGCTAGATGAATTTCAAGATAGCGTGGAACATGATGAATTCCTCCTTCCCGTGGTGTTTAGTGCACTTGGACATGGTTAAGAACATAGCATCTACGCAATGTAAAAGTGCCGTTATAACAAAATATATCTCACAATCTGGTAAAGTATTGGAAGGATATTAAATAATTTCAAAGTAATATAAAAACGTGTTTTTTTTAACTCTTAAATTGATAAAGAAAAAAAAAATCAGGTTAGCACCGAACATGTGCATTTCCGGAAAAATGATCCACACAAATACAAGACATTGTATTGTTGCTATTATTTTAATAAAGAAGGTCCTTTGGTGGTAAACTTTATCCACGTTCTAAGAAATAATTACGATATTTAAAGTGTTTCGTCGGTTCAAATTTGTAAAATTTGATTTAATGTTCTCCAGCGAATGCCTCTACATTAGATGGCACATTTAACTAGTAGAGCTAATTGATGCGTTTCATGTGAGATGAAAAAACTATTTAATATAAATCAAAGTCTATATAAATCTCTGCTATTCTGCAGATGAATATCGTTAAAATTTCTTTTTCTGGTCTCCTTTGTTATAGCTAGATGAATTTCAAGATGGCGTGCAGCATGATGATGAATTCCTCCTTCCCGTGTGGAGTGGAGTTCAGTGTCCCCGCTCGTCCCACACATTATGGCCAGACCCGTTTTTTGAGGTCGTCGATATTCACACAGACTAAACCAAAAACAATGACACGGACCTCCGTTTTCACCGAGAGAAGGGTTTATCTTCAGTTATAATTGGGTCTAAATCAGTGGTACGCACTACGCCGCCCGCAAGTTGGACACATCTTGCTATCTATCTATATATAAATATATACAGATACTCGTATATATATTTTGTAAAATGTATTTTTTAAAGACTGCGCAATTGTTTTTAAATTTTCATCAAGATCAACTTTTAAAAGCTTCAGCTTAATATCATTTCTTTCTTAAAAATTTAACTTGGTTAAATCAAATATTAATCGCCTAGCTTATATCCAATTACATTCTGAAATTTTGCTTGCATTGTAAAATGAATATTTCTTATGAAACACAATTAAAACATAAGGAATATATAGTAACGCATATCACATATGTTAACTATATCAATGCAGATCAAATTTTGATTTTTAACATAGTAACATTTAAACCTAACTTTGTAGTGAAAAAAAAAATTGTAATTTAATAAGAGAATATGAAAATATATTTTTCAGTTACACTAATGCATTTAATAATTTCAATTACTAAAATAAGAAGATTTTTAATGATCAAAATTTATTATAGATTTTTCAAGCATATTTTTAAAATAAGACAAAATCAGGTTTTAATTTGATGAATACTTTTAAAAGTTAAAGTTATATAATCTACTTTCATCGTTGTATTTATTTTAACTGTTTCTTCATTACTGGAAAACTTTTTTTTTTTTTTGTCATTTTAAATGGGATATTTTCCTACTGTGAATTAAGAAGCTAATATCCATAAACATGCAATTTTCTGTCTCTTTTTATGTCTTTCTGCTATGTAGTTGTTTCTTCATGACTGGAAAACTTTGTTCTTCAAGAAATATTAAAATTCAACTCTATTATACTATTAACTTAAACAATTTAAAACGAACAAAATTTTAATGTTTTGTGCAATCGTTAAACCATTTCAGAATTTGCATTTAATTTTTCTTATGTAACCAAACAATGAGCTGTAAGTCAAGTTCTTTAGAAACTCATTAATATATATATATTTTTTAAAAACCTTTCGCACATGGATTATTTTTAAAATATTTTTTAATGTTTTGTCCAATTGTTGAACTATTTCAGAAATTGAATATTGGGTAAAAAAAAGTCCTCATCATTTGTATTTGTAGAAATCATTTGCCATTCTTAAAATGTACTTTTATATAATACAAACCTTTCAATAACAAAATCTTCATGCTGTTTGTTTGTATGAAATCTTATGAAAATGAAACGCAGATCAACAATCTGCCATTTTTCACGGGCGTTATATACTAGTATATAAATAATATACACAGATACTTGTTTATATATTTTGTAAAATGCGTTTTTTAAAGACTGCGCAATTGTTTTTAAATTTTAATGCAATAAAAATTAACATTTTTTTTTTTCAATAACTAGAGTAGAACATTGCAAGTCCGGTCTATAGCGTTTCATCTAACCTACCGGAACCTCCCCTATTAACTAGTATACCTTATCCACCAGACTAGAGTCCTGAGCGGATTGGATATAACCCGAAACGTCTGTTTCAAGTCAACCCAAAATCCCACCCGAACCTGAAATTACTTCAACCCGAAATATTTAAACCCAACATGGACCCGAAATGAAAGAAAATTCTTTCATATTTTAATGCAATTATGGGAAAAGTAGTTTACAGTTATATTTCTAATATTAATTTTATCTTTTATGTAGAAAAAAATAACATATACATACTCATTAATATTCAAATATAAAATTTTATTTTTCAGAGAAAAATATTCAGACCATTATTTGAAACAAGAGTAAACACAAACCCGACCTGCAAGAGTCAAAACCCAGCCCAAAATAATTTAATTATTAATTAATTAAAGTCAACCCGACCGGCAACGAAAAGAATTACTGTTAACCCGACCCAACCTGTACCGCGGGTCGTATCAGGTTCTGAGTAAAATTGGGTTATCCGACCCAATGCACGACTCTAAACCAGACAGTTAATATTAGATTTCTAACAATGATTAAGATTTTTTTTTTTTTTAGTATTAATAATCAGTGTATTGGCATTAGTTCACATTAGATCACTATATAGACATAATGATCGCAAAAAGATAAATGCGGTCTTTCAGCTTATTTCTCCAACAGATTTTAGCCACGGGTTTAAATAATGACCAGAGTACCATTGGTGTAAATAATTCATAACGTGCCACATGAGCTATAAATAGGAGTCCACCTCAGTTTTAAAAGTAATAAGCTTGACTTTCTTAAAAAAAAAAAAAAAAAAAAAAAAAAAAAAAGGAAAGAAAGAAAGAAGAAAAACATTTCGAACGAAAATGAAGTCTATTTGAATTTACTTGTTCTGGAAGAATAATCCTAAAATGTTATAAAATTTAAAAAAAAAAACACGTTTATTCTATCTTAGAAAAAATATGTATTTACCTGTTTGATATCTATTTTCTTATGTAATAATTCTTGATTTTTATTATTCATTTATTTATTTTTGACAGACGCTTTGTTAACTGGTTATTTAATATGAAATCTTTTTTTTTCTGTTTTAATTACATTTTCTGTTACCAGGATATTTATATAATAATCTTCGCCTTATTTAATAGCAGAAATCTCTGATTTAATAATGCGAAAAACTTTATTTTTAAAAAATGGTAACAAAAAGAAAAAAAATCCCAAACTTCTGCCGCCATGCAAACACAAGTATATGCATGGTCGGCCTACAATATTTTGAAATGTTTTGAATTCTTTCAAGAATAACAAGGTTAAACTATTCACTATTTTGAAAATGATTCAGTATCCTGACACACATTCCTTAAAGATTATTTTATTTTTAATAAATTAAATTGATTAAAATTCATATCTATTTAAAATATTTTCTGCAGACAATAACTTTTGAAACCTATTTCACAGCTTTCTAGGAAATGAGGCCGAATAACGAAAAATGAAAAGTAATAGCAATTTACTTCCTCTGAAAGAATAAGCCAAAAAGCGTTAACAATTGTAGACAAGAACGAAAAATCATGCGTCAAGCGTAGATTATGAAAAACTTTCCAACATCCCCAGAAATCTGCAACGAAACTTCACCATTAAATAAGGAAGAAGATATTAAAGTAAAAAGTTTAGAAAACACATAACACAATTAAAAATCTAGTTTCAGCAATTTCCATCCCTAACAAGAAAAGTAATCGATTTTTTTTTGTGCAGTCCTGTATATAATCTATAGATTTGCATATATACTACAAAGCATGTTAAAATTTAGTTTAGTTTAAAAAGGTATAACATAGGTGAAAATTCACTTTTAGCAATTTTCGCCAATCGCCGGAAATGCACTCGAATTCTTTTATACATACCTGTATATTATCTACAGACTTTTATACACACCATTTATTAAGCTAAAATTTAATTCACATAAAAAAAACTCATAACATGACTAAAAACACACTTCCAGCAATTACCAACTATAATCCATAATGTTTCCAGTTCTTTGCGCAGCCCTGTATATGAATTTATTTATATTCCACAAACTTCTCCTAGTCTACTAAATATAGTTCAGCAGGAAAATGCATAAAACATTTTTTTTTAAATTCCTTAAGCAATTTACGCCCATAGGCAGTGATACATCTAAATTCCTTTGTGTAGCCATGTGTATGATACATAGAATTTATACACAACGTGTAATATGCAAAAGATTAGTTAAACTTAAGAACGCAGTTTCAGAAATTATATCTCACAGGAGCACTTTATCTGAACTCTTTTGTGTGTCCCTGTAAATGAACGATAAAAGCTATGCACGCCATATTTTACAGTAAGCATCTTATAGTGCACCTTCGTAATGAATATCAATTTCATTACATTTGAATCATTAAAATACACTGCAAACGATATTCCCCGTAGACATTATGTAAAATAACTCTTTTGTGTGACTCTGTAAATGAATGATAAATGCTTAACTCCTTATATTCTACAGATGCAGAGAGTATGTTTTTGTGTACCTCAGAAAGGTATAACAATTTTATTATGTTTGAAATATTGTAACATCATTAAAACACACCTCGAACGACTTTTTCCCATTGACCGCAATGTAACGGAATATTTGTGAATGTCTCTGAAAACGGAATTATGAATACTACATACTTCATTTTCTAATAGCAATCATGATACAGTAAACCTCAATAACATAACATCAAAAACATAGCAATCCGAATATATTTACTAGAGTTAGAGCACATACAGACAGACAAACTTTCTATAACTATGTTGAAAAACATTAAAAAGCGTTTAAAAGTAATATTAAAATAGTTTTAAAATTCAGAGTCGAACATTATTCAAGCTTACAAAAGAAAGAAAAAAATTCCCTGATCGATATATTCTTCCGTATTCAATCGCTCTTGTTTTGTTTTGTTTCTTTTTTGTTGTTCGTTTGTTTTTTTAAATTAGAATAATTTTAAATGATCCATTCTTTGAAAATTATTCGTTCTTTGAAAAGTAAGTAGGTTAACTTGCTCATTATTGTGAAAATGGTTCAGTATTCCGAAAGACATTCCTCAAATGCTAATTTGTTTTCAACAAATTTAAATGGGTCGGAATTCATATCTATTTAAAGCAGTTAATCTTCAACCACTGTGTTTTTTAAAAGATCTATTAATAAGATTGTGTACTATCTTTTGATTATCTCAGAAAAATGAATTTGTTGACCAAGTATTGAAATTCTGTAATTCGTCGAGTAAAATTTTATAAGGTTTTTTTTCATGAAGCACATAGTTTTGTAAATTTGTAAACAAAACTAAAGATAAGAGCCATATTTTATTTGCTTTATGATGCATTTCTGCGTTACGTCGTCTAATGTAAACATTTACATTTTAATTAATTTAACTTTGTTTAAACATATCTCTGACACTTTGTATGATAAAATGCCGAAATTTCGTACATGACCTTTTTAGTGTATGGGGTACATTTTACTCATTGGGGAAAATTTTTTGTGTGAGGGCCGTATAAAAATTTTAATTTTGTCCTTCTTCAAATTGAATCCCCTAAAAAGTTTAATAGATTTCATATAATTCTGTACCTTTTTTTACGTAACTTTGTAATAAATAATATATGTCTATGATCAATATTTAAGGAATAAAAGTTGTGGTCAATGTTTTTGGGATACCCTGTACAGGGTCATTCATAATTCCCTCCGGGGTTTCGAAACGTTATAGTAAAAAAACGAAGACGAATATGAAAAAAAGAAACATATGAAATTATTCCGAAACTATTCAAGTTTTACTTACATACATTACAGGTGTTCTATGTGTGAACCCTTGGTCACACGGCATACATCCATGCGATAGTCCAGTTCCTGCCATACTCCGTTTCTTTAAATTTCCTGTACCACACATGAATTGTTTTGTCAGTTGGTCCCTGTTTTCGATATTTATTACGAAAGGCCCGTTGAACTGACACCACTGATTCAGATTTAAAGAAACGGAATATGGCAGGAACTGGACTATCGCATGGATGTATGCCGTGTGACCAAGGGTTCACACATAGAACACCTGTAATGTATGTAAGTAAAACTTGAATAGTTTCGGAATAATTTCATATGTTTCTTTTTTTCATATTCGTCTTCGTTTTTTTACTATAACGTTTCGAAACCCCGGAGGGAATTATGAATGACCCTGTATATTTTTTTTATATTGCAAATAACCACGTAGATATGTATCATCTTGTAAACAAAATGGTCATCATTTCTTCAGTTTTCCCTTGAAATTGAAATATTAAAAATATCGTATTCTTGTTATGTTATTATTCTTTATTATTTATCTTAAAATACATAATAAAAGAATTTTTTAATAGCCTATTTGATAAATATACAGAGTGGTGCGAAAAAGACTGGACAAACTTCAAGAGGTGGTAGTGCACACCAAAACAAACATTTTTTGTAAAGGAAACCAATCTACTTTTTCACTCAAAAATTCAGTGCATTTCACTCCAATCCGAACATAACTATCGTGCATAACTTTAACTAAAATAACGATATTTGAAACCGTTCGACATATACAGTAAATGCACAGAACAGAAATGACACCTAAATAAAACGGGTAAAAAAACAAAACGATTTGGGTTGAAAGATTCTTAGGTATGAGGTTACCCAATTTGGGTTCATGTCATGACCCATGCCTGTTTTGGTTACCACTGTCTATTCATTTTCTGTACTGTTAAATACCCATTTTGGGTGATGTCCAGAATGAGTCGATACCCAAATTGAGTACACAGGGGTAATCAAAACAGGCATGGTTCATGGCATGAAACCAAATTGGGTAACCTCACACCTTTTCAACCCAAATCGTTTTTTTTTTTTTTGTGTTTTTTTTAACCCGTTTTAGGTGTTATTTTTTTCTCTGTGCCCCTTAATGTGATCGCGGTTATTGTTATCAATTGATTAATGTTATCGAAAACAGCCGGAACTGACCTCCTATATTTAATTTTACACTTAATTCAATCGCTTACTGTGATCTGCTTTTCGTTCAATGTTATCGTTTTTTGAACAGTCCAAATCCTGAAAATGTGTAATAGAAAGCGAAGTTTTGTTATAAAGCCCAAACAAAGCATGGTATCAAATATTCCTGCTACAATTAAAATTTGTTTGTTAGAGCAATGTTCTGTTGAAACAGTGGTGAACTTATAACTTAAGAATCTTCAGATCCTCCCGATGATGTAACAGAAAACGGTTATAAAGCCTGGACGGCTATCAACAACGATGTTCTTGTAGCTGTAAAGCTCACAAGAGCTCAAATTTACCAAGAAGTTTACGGGGAAATACAAAATAAAGATGATGAGGATGACGAAAAACGAAATATTGAAAAACCATCTACAAACGCCATCAATTAGGAACAAGTAAAAAATTTTAAACTGCAGTGTACAGCATCACTCGTAGAATTTTCAAAAATAGTATGAATAGGAACAATACAATTCATTTGGGATTTTTTAATTGACGACAGTTTTGAAAAACAAAAAATATTGAATTCTTTCATTAAATGTTTTCTACCATTTTTATTACATAAAAGTCATCATTTCAACAAGGGTCATTTAAAAATTTCTTAGTAATATTAGAAGTTACCTCTAAGTATTTTTCTAAATCGCTTATTGTTCTCAGTCGGATATTGTTATCATAAACCCGTCGTACCTAGGTGATTACATTAAACAGCGTCTACAGTATCTGCCTTTCGCTTACTTAGTACTGTAGACAATCGTATTGATTGTTCCACATGTGGCTCTGGATGCAACATAGGGTTAAATCGAAAAACTAAGTAACCTGTAAAAAAGGACAAATGTTTTTTAATCTACGAAAATATAATGTAATCATGAACGAAAGTATGCAATAGCCTCTTCCGATTTACCCATGATTCCGAAAAGCGTCCTTTATCTTTAGAAACTTCTGAAACCAATCTATTTTCGAGATTTAAAGAAGAATTTATAAAAAAAAAAGTAAAGTTTCTTTGGCGGAAACCTTTTTTTTTTTCGGAAATGTTTCCGAATAGTGTAGAAATTAGCTTTCGGAATATCAATTTTTAAGACGTTATTAATTGAATCGGTCTTTTAAAAACAACATAAGTCAAGTTTTTGCATATATATATATATATATATATATATATATTGTCGCAAATGCTTCCTTAACGGTAGAGCCATGGTCTGGGTAATAACCACATAAGCCAGTGTATTCCTTCCTCTTCAAACAATGCCTTCTAATTTTCGCTCATCACTTAAACGACGTAAAGTCAGCGACTTAAGTGGTTTTTGCATGCAATACGAGATTACATACGGATACCATATTACATTACCATATTAAAACATAAAAATGTTCCCGTATAAGCGCTATCTTCATTAATTTTGATTAAAAATATGTTTAATATGACTGTATTGTTCAAATTAAATACCACCTAACCTTGTTTCTTGCTAAAACAACATAAGTCAGGAAGAGTTTTACCGTTATTCTTCTTTTTATTATTCATAAATTATAAAAATTATTCGATATATAAAAGCTTTGAAGTCCAAACTCTATAATCAACCCAAAAGATTCTATAAAAATTCGTTTACTTGTGAATAATATAGTTTATTTTTATTTCTGAAAAGTTCTCATTCTGTGACTTATGAGGTTTTTAAAACGACCGATTAAATTCTTAATTAAATGTTTTCAGCTGCGTAATTGAATTTATACATACAAGAGTAACCAAATAATATATATTTCAATGTTAATGTTAATGCTGTTAATTTATCATATTTGTCTGTAAAACAGGTTTGTTGAACATGAACATGTTTTTTTTTTTTTTTTTTTTTTTTTTTTAACACTTGATGTATCTTAAAAAAATCTATATTTATGGTTGAGAAAACGTATTCATACACTATAAAATCGACCCAGAAACGTTTCCAAAAATCAGTGGCAGCAAAATAAACTTTATTTTTATAAATCCTTCTTTAAATTTCAAAAATATATTGGCTTCTGTGGTTTCGAAAGATAAAGAACGCTTTTCGAAATCGTCAGCAACTCGGAAGAGGCTATTGTATGTTTTCGTTTGTGGTTGTATTATATTTTCCTAGATTAAGAAACATCTGTATTTTTTTTTCACAGTGTATGTAGGTTCATTAGAATACAAAAGTTCTGTGAAGTTTATTACACCTTCTACAGTCGTAATAAGAAGGTCAAAATTAAAACAACTGATTAAAATGCTCGAATGAAGACGCTTTTAAAGTTCTCTCGATTTAATGAAATACAAACCATTATCATCATTCTCGATCACGATCTTTCTCCTGCAAAAATACAAGAAAATGTAAAATTTTCCTCTTTACCTTGACGAAAAACAAAAACCATTCTTTCGTTAACAATGTCGTTCCTCGGTTTTCGCTCTGTTAATTCTCTGTCAGGTTTGCGTTTCTTTGTGTTGTATGCGTTTATTTATATGTGTGGTGTGTATATTTATATATGCAAGTATCGCTTTTATTGGGACATTCAATTGTCGGTAAATCCATTACAATTATTATTGCTTTATGTTAATGAAGCTATTGTGCTCTTGTCTGTGATGTGGGTTTATATTAGAGTCCTGTGCAGAATCCGAACTCGAGTTCTGCGAGAAGGTCCGAACACTACTATTTAATATCAATCAAAACCCGAAAAAAATTTCGTCAATTCAAAACCCAAACCGAATCTGAACCAAATCCGAAACCGAAACAATTAAAGTCAACCCGAACCGGATCTGGCCAGCAACGAAATAGATTAGCGTCAACCCAATCCGAATCCGAACCAAATCCGAAACCGAAACAATTAAAGTCAACCCGAACTGGATCTAGCCAGCAACGAAATAGATTAGCGTCGACCCAATCCGAATCCGAACCAAATCCGAAACCGAAACAATTAAAGTCAACCCGAACCGGATCTGGCCAGCAACGAAACAAATTAGCGTCAACCCAACCCGCACCGGGTCGGATTCGGGTAAAATCGGATTATTACCTGACCCGATGCAGAACTGTAGTCTGAAGCCAGCTCAGTAATTTTCATCGTACCAAAAAGTCTTAACCCAAATAAAAAATGAAAGGAAATTAATGCTATATTTTAATGTAAATATAGGAAAATAGTATACAGGGTGTTACTTCTTATAGTTAACCAATTCCTAAACCGTTAGTTTTGTAGGTATAGTTTCAAATTATTTCAAATGTTGATCTTCCTCATATGGTAATCCATTTCCATGCATTTATTCAAAATAGTAATTTTTTTTTTTTAAGTTAAGAAATTTAAATTTGTTTCCTGGGTTATAGGTTATATATAGGAGAACTAAATTTTTCCAATTAAATTTTCAGCAGGACTGAAACTACGCCATAAATTTCAGTCCTGAAATTCGTAGTTTCACCGAAACTACACTTCGTATGCATAGTTTCAGTCCTGCTGAAAATTTAATTGGAAAAATTTAGATATATTATCCGATTCTGGAAACTTATTCGTCTCATGTACGCCACTGGGTAGTGTGCTCATGTTGACATTCCATCTTGCGCTGCGAAGTTTCAGCCTTGCCAACGAATATTAGCAAAAAATGACAGACTGGATGTCTTCCGGATGGCTTAATTGGTAAAGCAATTGGTGCGCTATACCAAGGTATCTGGGTACGATCCCCGATCTGGACACATTTTTCACTCTGTTGGTTGTACGCTGTTTAGCAAAGTGAAAAGAAATTCACATCCTTTGTGGTTCTATATAGGAGAACTTTCTTCATACTCTAACAGGCAAAATTCCTTCCTAACGGGAATCCTTCCTATGAAATTGATTTACATCACCGAGAATGACTACAACATACTTTCTCAGAAGTATAGAATAAGTAGCAATTATAGTTCGTATACAAGAACGCACAAAAGAATTCCATTACATTATGATCTATTGGGGAAAATCGCTTGCTGTGCATTTTAATGATGTTGTGATACTTCAAACATAATGAAATCACTGAAGTGCACTGCCGCAGTTTTTTTTAGATTATGAAGTACATAGCATTTGTCGTTTATTTACAGAGACTCACAAAAGAATTACGTGATTGACAAAGATCGATAATTGCTGTAAGTGCGTTTTCCGCTGTGGTATGCATTTTTAAACTTATCTAATTTTGAGTGCATTAGGTGGTGTGTGCAAATTATATAGATATTATACAGGGCTACACGAAAGAACTCTCACACATTACCGGATATAGACGGAAGTTTCGGAAAATAGGGTTTTTAAGTTGCGTATTTAGATATCTCAATTCATTCTAGGAAAAAATTAAATTTCTTAATAATATTATGCTAGTGTTGGAAAGTGTTTCATAATCTATGCTTCATGCATGATTTTTACGTTCTTTTTAACACTTTCCAACATAGTTGAAAAGGGTTTATGAATTCGGTTTGTCTGTCAGGTCTATCTGTCTGTCTGACCGTGCTCCAACACGCGTAAGTATTTTCGGATTGTCATGCAATTGATATATGTTATTGAGGTTTACTATGGCATGTTCGGTATTGAAAATAAAGTGTGTGGCACTTATAGTTTTTTTACAGGGACACTCAAAAGAATTCCATTACGTTACGGTCTATGTAGAAAATCATTTGCGGTTTATTTTAATGATGTTACACAATTTCAAACATATTGAATTTGATATATATCACTGAAGTGCACTACAAGAGGCGTACTATAGAATAGGGTGTGCATAGCACTTATAGTTCCTTTACAGTTGCACTTAAAAGAATTGCGTTACATTACGGTCTATGGGGGAAAATCGTTTGCGGTTTATTTTAATAATGTTTCACTATTTGAAACATATAGAAATTCATATAGTATATCCCTAAGGTGCATTACAAAGGCTTACTATAGAATATTGTGTGTATTACTATATAATATTGTGTGTATAGCATTCATCGTTCATTTACAGGGACACACAAAAGAATTCGGTACTGTCTGTTAACAATAATTACTCGAAGTGCGTTTTCAGTTACTGAAAAGGTTTTTTAATTTAACTCATTTTATGTCTATTACTTGGTGTATATAAATTCTATAGATCATAGACAGGGCAGCACAAAAGTTCTCGAATATACATTTCCGTTTATTGACGGAAATTCCAGAAGGAGAATTTTAAACTGTGCTACGCGTTTCCTAACTGAACTAAAATTTAGCATTCTATGTATTATATATACAAATCTATAGATCCTATACAGGTCTGCACAAAATATTTCGGAAATTTTTGCGAATATTATTGGTAACTCCTGGGTTTGTAAATAAGTTATGCATTTTTCAAATTGTTTACTTACATTGGGCGGGGCTAGTTGAGCTTAAGCCGAAAGATAGTCCTTCCCGCACCGTTTGACTTTGATCTTGTTTACTTAGATATCATCTTTCACCTTATTAAACGGTAAAGATTTGTAAAATTATTCTTGAAGTGTTGGAAAGTGTTACATAATCTATGCTTGACGCATCTTTTTTTCTCTCTTGTTTAAATTTAAATAAAATAAAATTGTTGGTAGCCTAGGATTTTATAATCAGGGGATTTTGGTTGAGCCCAGTTTCTGGACCTAGGCCCCGTTGGCCCAGACGTCAGAATAACACTGTTCATGTTTAGAGTTCTAAGCTAAACTTTACCAAAAGAGGAAACAGTGCATTTTCTTTCAATCGAGGCATTTCTTGTGGGCAGAGGTTTTTGAAAGTTGGAAGACTTTTGACTGCTTTTCTGAAATATGAAATATTTATGAGTTTTTATTTGCTTTTCCTACCCACACTAACTACTCAAAGGTTGAGTGTCAATATGCGGTGAAATGGTATAAAAAACGCAGATTCACTTTTGAACTTTAAAGAATTTCCAAAGTAAGGAAACGCATGGAGTATTTTTAAGTAATTAACTAATTGCTTCGGAGAAAACGCTGCCGATACAGCTTTACCCTTCTCCGATCGTGAGATCCCATTTTAAGCTAAGGGAAAATTTAATTAGGTGATTGCCTAATATAATTATCAAAATATGGCTTCCGCCATCAGTTAGTAGAGGTCTGATGCAGACGTAGTACGTTTTGGAATTTAAAAAAAAAAAACGGTCTCCTTAAATTTTAAGTATTTAAAAAAAAAAGTATAAGTTTTTTTAATTTTACTTGGGAAAAATTTTTAATTTTATTATCCTCTTAAATGAGTATAAATAGCAAAATATATTTTTTTTAATGTTTCTGCCGTGCTCAAAGCTTTAATTTCTAGCAAAAAAAGTACCGGAGCCCTAATGGTATGCAGTACAAACAACTGTAGTGTATCCCACCACCTCTGTTCTCTACACCTGCATATTTGTATTTGGTACATTACTTTCAAAAAAATTTCTGTCGGTTTAGAATTTTTAAAAACCACTAAGCTCCGTTTTTAAAGTCATACATACTTTCTGGCGGTGGAAACCATATTTCGTTTCTTAAATTAAATAATGAATAATCAATCCCCTTATTCAATTTTCCCTTAAGTTAACAAAGGGTTAAGAAATAAATTGATCGAATTGTTTCTGTTTTTTGTTTGTCTATTGTTCTTATCACAATTTTGTTGTTAAATATTCATAAATGATTTTAAAAATTGTATTAAGAAATAGAAAATGTTTTTTTTTGTTTTTTTTTTTAATGTTAAGTGAAGTATTCTAATTTTTAGTTGAATATTTATATCGAATTGTTTCTGTTTTTTTTTTTGTTTGTCTATTGCTCTTATCACAATTTTGTTGTTACATATTCATAAATGATTAAAATATTGCATTAACAAATAGAAAATGATTTTTTTTTAATGTTAAGTGAAGTATTTTAATTTTTAGTTTATATTATGCTTGAAAATATAATAAGTTGGCTGTTTTGTTGAAAATATCGGATATATATTAAAATTTCATAATATCAGACATTTTCGAAAGTATCATATATTTACAAACCCTGTTCTCCAATAACAGCTCCAAAGCATTTTTTTTTTTCTAATTTTGGATTAGCCCAACCCAAATTATACAATCGACTACAAAGTGTAAAAGCTTACATTTATGTTAAATATTAAGAAATGATAAAATGTGGATTTCTGTTTTAAAATCTTGTTATTTAAATATATTTAAATATATATATATATATATATATATATATATATATATATATATTAACATAAAATACATGAAGACGTTTGATTTTAATGACTTATTTAATAACATTGATATTAACGATATGTTCAAGATAGTAAATTTATTATATAAGGAATACAAGGATTCTATTAAATTAAAAAATAAAATTTCGTTAAATTACTTTAAAACATTAACTAAATTTATTCTCCATTATAATTATATTGTTTTTAATGATACTATATATATACAAAGCTGTGGACTCCCTCAAGGTGGCATTGTTTCTTCAATTCTTGCAGAATTGTATTTATATTATTATGAACGTAACTCTAATATTGCTAATTGTAAAATATACCGTTATATAGATGACATTATTGTCTTCTATTTTAATAGTAATTCAAATTATTTATTACCTATAAAATATCATAAAAATTTAACTTATAGTTTCAATGTTATGGCAAATAATGAAATTAATTTTCTTGATATTAAGATAATTCTTAAAGATAATAAACTTTTGTTTGACATTTATGACAAGCGAAATGATTTTACTTTTAAGGTTAACTTATTTACTAACTATTTGTCATGTATACATAAATCAGTATTTGTAAATATTTTACTAAATTTCGCACATAGAATTAATAATCTTTGTTCAAATAACTTTAAAAATCAAAATTTAAAACATATCCTTCAAATTGCACAAGTTTATGGATATCCTTACTATTTAGTTAAATCAATTTTACACATATAAATATAGATTTAATTTGGGTTAAATGTCTGTATTTTTTTTTTTTTTTGTTAAAATCTCCTTGATAAAAATGATAATCAACTTTTGATTGTTGATATATTTGGCTAAACTATGAATCCTATTGTGTGCGTTGCTGCATAGGATTATCCTAGTTTAATGTCATTCATATTTTAAAATTTAACGTTAATTTTCAACTATTGACTGTTGATATATTTCGCTAAATTATAACTCATATTAAGAGCATGTGCTGCATAGGATCATCTTAGTTAAAAGTCATTCATAAATTAAAATTTAAATGTGGGCAAATTCTATAATTGTTGTTATGATTATATGGAGTTAATATTATTGGGGTTGTAACAAAAGTTAAAATTATCAAGGATGTTACAATGGGTTAATCAATACAATATAATATTAATAAGTTAAACATATTTAATTTTACTAAATATTAAATATTTATTAAATATAGTACACTAATAAACATATCTCTTAGTTTTATATTATTTATTTTATTTTATTATTAGATCATTTAATTTAATTAATATTTATGTTTTTTATATATTTTTTTCATGGTAGATATTATTTAAATAGCTGGATTTAAATTATAATAAGTGCATTACCATATTGAATAATCTATGTTATTTCTAAGTATAATACTAATTTATAAAATGAAAGCATCATATGGATTCTACATTAATGTTTGGGTTAAATTAAGATATATTTTAAATGGGTTAGTTAAAATATAAATTATATTATACTAGTAACTCTTATTCTCTATATATATATCATTAATATTAACTAGTAAAATTAATATATTTACACTACATTACAGCTGCATATAAGTAATTATACATACAATATTAAAGTTTTAGTAGAATATCTGTACACCAGATGTCAGCAGCAATGTATTTGATAGTATGCTAAAATAGTCTAATATTTTTACAATAGATAGCAGTAGTATAGCTTATTTAAAATATTAAAACTTGGAAATTTAGTATGGAGGTAATAATATCTATGAAATACTTTCAAATTATCAAGTAATATTATGTATTTTAATTTATTAAATTAAAATTAAAATAAAATAATTAATGGTTTTTATTTATATGTATATCATAATTTTTTTTTCTACATTTTTTAAAATGTTGTAATCTATTTAGTTAAATAAAAATAACTGTAACTGTAGGTTACAATTTATGATCTGAAGGATTCTCTATTTAACTGTGAATTTAACCTCTTCTTTTGGATACAACTTTGTACATGTGCTCACAATATACTAAATATCTTGGGATATTATTAATATAAGTAATATATATTTTTTTTTAATTCTTTTTCACACTCCTTTTCAAATTGTATGTATAATTTATAATATTCCATCGTAAAGGTCTTGTTATTCAATATTGTTTCAGCGATTGTTCGGGCAAGATATGGCACTATATTTAGCAAAAGCTGGTGTCATATACAGAAAACAATTGTTCTTTGCTTATAAATGTGATTTTCTTGCCCTTGAAAAAGTAAATTACTTTATAAGCTTTTATTTGTGTATATACTCGTGTGGTTTATATTTCATTCCTTATTTTCTATTTATTTAATTTTTTTTTCTTCTTCTTAATTTGAATTAATAATGTTACTTTTATTAGGACTACAATTTTAATTTGTAAATTGACAGGGCTCTTTGGTATCAGGATTTCAGTGTATGTGGTCAGTTTCTTATGTTTCAATGGTTAAATTTTACTTAAAGTTTTATATATATATATATATATATATATATATATATATATATATATATATATATATATATATATATATATATATATATATAATATTAATATTTTTGTCGTGCTCTCGTGATTAAGCGGATTTGAAATAATATGCTATTGGCAAATACAAAATAGAAGTTTTTTTACATTTTATAAAATCTTCCAAATTAAATTTATATCATGCGTAAAAATATTTAATTTTAACAGTATGTTGACTATTCTACTGAAATTATAAAAAATATGGATTTAATAAAAAATTGGATATAATATCAAAAATATCAAAATATTGTATTTTATTTTACTGTCTTCTATCTTTACAAAAAGAAACTATTGGATTTATGAAAATTTTCGACCTCTGGTTTTCAACGGATTTATACGTTTTAGAAGGTCCAGAACACGATTTGACAGTTTATGTCTGCCTCCGAGTCTGTTTGTCTATCTGTGCTAGTTTTTTTTTTCCATTGTGGACCGGTTCTGGTCGGGTTGACTTTGAATATTTCAGGTTCAGGTTGGTTTCGGGCTGAGTTTGGACTCTTTCGGATCGACTTCGGGTTAACCCGATTTTTCAAAAGAAAGTCCTGGATATATTTCAATTGAAAAACAATATATTTGAATATTAATGTCAATAATACATCAATATTTATATAAAAAATATAAAATTTATATTAGAGATATAATTGTAGGATATTTTTCCATAATTGTGTTAAAATGTGGAGTAATTTTCTTTCACTTTGGGCTCGTTTATTGTTCCGGTTTGAATATCTCAGGTTTGAGTCGTTTTCGGGTTGAGGTGTGTCGTTTTCGGATCGGATTTCGTGTTGACAAATTTTTTTTTTGTCGGATTCGGGTCGGGATGACTTCAAGCAGACTTTTCGGAATAGAGCCGAGTATACAACCATTATTGTCTCTATCATCAATCGAGGCGGTAATGGTACGACCCGACCAGGTTTGAGTCCCATAAGAGATGAGACCATCTCTTTGCTACGACGAGTGACAACGAATGCTAGGACTGTTGGTAACTTTTTGTGACATTAAAGCGGAGAGCTCATTTCCTTCTTCTGTTAATGTTACATGAAACTAGTCGTTGGGGGCCACCGTAATACTTACCCATCATGGATATGCATAATGTAAAATATTAAAATAAAACATGTGTAAACTATTTATAAAATGCATTTCAATTCGAATAAAATCTAGACTTGATGGCGTCATAAACTTTAAATGTTCTATTACTGAATTGCGTAAAAGAAACATCCTTATAACTCCTAAAATGTTAATCATATTAACTAACGGTTTATTGCGTGGGATTAAGCATATCATTTCCAATTAAAATATAGCTTTGAATTGAAATTTGGATGAAATACAGACTCATGAAAAATCGGAGAGTGTTTAAAATAGGATTACAAATATCTCGGCAACTCATTATCCGATCGACTTCTTTCTTTATGCAAAATTTGTTTTTTTTTATTGTTTTTTATATTCACGCCTTAAAATAAACATTTTCGAAAATTTGTATATACCTTTTATCAGTACGAATATTTCGAGAGTCCGAAAAAAATAGTTCCAGATAATCGAGGTTACTGAAATTCAATAACCTTCTTCTCATTATTACATACTAAGTACATATTAAATTTCAAGTCTCTATCTCAGTTTGTTCGGGAGATAGAGCGTTTACAGACACACACACACAGACAAACGGACTGCTATTTGTTTTTCTCTAAAAATATGTTTTTCGAATTTTTTAGTGTCTAAAACGTGTAAATCAGTCAAAAAAAAAATTTTCGATTTTCAAAACGATTACAAGATTTACCCTATATTACGTATGATGGGTAAGAAAAATGGCATTTATTTCTCCTATAGGTTTATGTTAAATACACATATTTTCCTTCTTTACTTCGTGGATACGAGTATGTATGAATAACAGTTGGAAATGTAAAGAATGGAAATGGTAAAAAAAGAGAAAAGAAACCACAGTAAGTAGGTGGTTGTTTGGAGCTCTTACATCCTAAAGTTTTTCTTGTTGTTGTTGTTGTTGTTGTTTTCTCGATTTTTTTTTGGAACAGTTTTTTTTGGAACAAGTTTCTATATGCGTGAAGTGATTTTGGGTAATTACACAGGGTCTTTTCACTTATTGATTTATATCACTTGTCTCAGATGATGCGAAAAAGCAATTATTTTTTTTAAGAAACAAAAACAGGTTATACAATAGTGAATCGAAAAACAGAGATTTGGAGTGAGATGACAACTTTTAATGGATGATTGATTACGTCTATGTGTTCACAAACCTAATTCTGAAATTTTTCCTTATGTAACTTTCGAAATGTTGTCATTTTTTTCTGATGTATATTTGGATATCATACTAGGTATTACCCTTTCAGCGGGCACGCAACAAATCTTCTCGTGCGTCGTACTTTTTACGACGTAAGTGTTTCGTTTTGTTAAACTGTTACAAATGCACGATATTACATAATTACTAATAAAATAGGTAGGTTAGATAAGAAATTATACACATCAATAGAGAAAATTGAATTTTCATATTAGTTACAGGCAGAATAAAGAATGGGATATATATGTTTAAAGAAAATAATTATCAACTATTAAGGATGGAAGAATAAGATTATTTTATTACACAAGGTGACCAAAAAACTTTGACACCAACTTCTATTCCTTAAATATTATGATCATAGACATGTATTATAAATTACAAAGTTATGTATAAAAGGGTACAGAATTTTATGAAATCGATTAAAATTTTCAGGGGATTAAATATCAAGAAATACAAAATTTAAATTTCTATACGGCCCCCGAACAAAAAATTTCCCCAGTGAGTAAAATGTGCCCCATACACTAAAAAGGTCATTTCCAAAATGTCAACACTTTATCATAAAAAGTCGTCGAGATATGTTTAAACAAAGTTGGTGAGGGGTTAATCATAAATTAAAATGTCAAGTTATTATTTCTACACAGTTTAGATATTTTTGTACCAATAAATAGCACAATTATTAATTATTTATGCAATCATTGTTTTATTTTGTAATTTCTGTACGACCCCTGAAACGCGATCATCCCGCATGATTTTTCCCCTTTGCGAACTCATATCCAAGCATCGAAAAGTGGTTTAAGTCAGCATTTATGTATTTTTAGCTATATTTTTTTATTATTTCTACACAGTTTAGATATTTTTGTACCAATAAATAGCACAATTATTAATTATTTATGCAATCATTGTTTTATTTTGTAATTTCTGTACGACCCCTGAAACGCGATCATCCCGCATGATTTTTCCCCTTTGCGAACTCATATCCAAGCATCGAAAAGTGGTTTAAGTCAGCATTTATGTATTTTTATATATCTGCAACTTTTTATGATAAAATTCTGAAATTTTGTGCATGATCTTATTAGTGTATGAGGCACATATTACTCATTGGGAAATTTTTTTTATAAAAATTTAAACTTTGTATTTCTTTAAATTCAATTCCCTGAAAATTTTAATAGACTTCATAAAATTCTGTACCCTTTTTGATGTAACTTTGTAATTTATAATACATGTCTATGACTAATATTTAAGAAATGAAAGCTGAGGTCAATGTTTTGGGGATACCCTGTATATATATCAAGCATGATGTAATGCAAGAGAAACAAAGATAAGAAAACGCCAAAATCCATGTTTGACTCCCGTGGAAGAAAAGCTAGTTTCGGTTCTAGGAGTGCTTATTTCATGTGAAATATTTTGTTATAACATGAGAGAGGGTTGTCCTGAATCCACTGAGCTTCATAATATAATATTATTGTGGAGCTCAGTGCCTGAATCTCCTGAGCGTCCACTGAATAGTCCTGTGCGGGTAGGGTACATCTCGACCCGAACCAAACAGAAAAAAAAAATCGTCAACCCCGAAACCCAACCCGAAATATTCTAACCTGAACCAAAAGTGAAAGAAAAAATAATCCATATTTTAATTCAATTCTAAAAAAGTAGTCTACAATTACATCCCTAATATCAATTTTATCGCTTTTGTATAAAAAATGAGCATATATACCACTCATTAATATTCAAATATATAATTAAAATTATTCAGGACTTTCTTTTGAAATGTCGGATTAACCCGAACCCGATCCAAAAGAATCAAAACTCAACCTGAAACTGACTCGAATCCGAAACGTTTAATGTCAACCCGACCCACACCGAAAAATTTGGGTAAAATTGGGTACATAATGCAAAATTATATCGTGAACCTTCCGTTGTCTCATTAATTTGATAATTATAACTGTTTAGAATCCAATATATTAAATCTTCTACCTAATATCATTGAAATCTTGATTTGGTGTAAAGACATTAGTAATTATTTTGAGCCATTAGTTATTATAGAGATTATTTCATTAATTATTAATAATCCTAACTGTTCAATTTATTTGAAAATGACTTGAGCCCTCACATAATTTTTCAATTGCTACGTCACTAATATATGTATTTTGCTTTCCCTTCTAGTGTCTCTCTGTAAAACGAATTTTCAATATGACGAAAAGGGCAGACTCTGGCAACGACACACTGAATCAAGAGCTGGGTCGCGTTTCCGTGGTTTTCCTGAATTATCTGCTGACATTCCAGACTTCTTGCACCGCAGAATCTGTCCGTCTGGGCTACGTGGGCAGCTGCCGAGCGTACGACCAGTGCTTGGCCGAAATGAGCGGCTACTTGTCATCCTTAAGGAGCAAAGAATCATCAGCGGAAAGTTTAGACGCCCTGGAGAAGATCTTGCGAAAGGTGAAAGCTGTTTTCGAACCCGAACCTTCTAAACGCGTAAGTAAAGAATAGTTTTCTTTTTTGTACAAATGAACAGAGAGTCGAACTTGGTTATAATGAGGCCAAAGAGTGTGCAACGTTTTATCATTGTAACAGAGCTCTCAGCAGAGCAGTACCGAAACTAGGGGGAGCAAAGTAAGCCATTTTAAGGCCCCGATCATGACTAATTGGGGTCCTGGGCAAAGATAAATTAGGGGGCCCCATTCGAATCGTTGCAACATTATTCAAATAGAATTGATGGTCAGTCAATCAGTCAGTTATATAGTCATGCATAAACAATATTTTCGCCCCTTGGATTTTAAAAATAGAAGAAAATTCTTAGCTCCGTTAATTCTAAATTAAGTACCTTAATTAAAATAAATACTCTTTTTTTCCCTTAGTACAGAACAAAATTCTTTTATATAAATTTAGCAACTTGTTATATTACTTTAAGGGAATTTAATAACTTCAACTTATGGAAGAGTGTCAAATACTCTAACTTTATATATGAGTTAATCAAGTTACTTTTTTTTTACATCTTTTTAAGTTGTACTACACACAACATAATATCAAATCAAATAGTTTCTACTTCACAAGTAGAAAGTGTTTTTCAGTAAATCTAAAAAGAGGGCAATTTAGCTAATAAAGAATATAGCTATTATGTTCTATGCTCTGTGCTTGCAGCCAAAGCGGAGCGGTGCTTTGCTACTGAGTGGTTGGGGTTAGCTTTGCGAAACCACTGAGCTCTGAGAGTTCAAAATGAATTTTTTTTCAGAAAGTTTAGTAGAATCTTTTAAAGATGAAATTTGTATTTTGTATTTGAAAATTTTCAGAGTTGGAATTGGGGGGAGAAAAAAGTAAATATTTTATAAATTAATATATGGATTTGGGTGCCCCTTCAGGTCTGGGGCCCCTGGGAAAAGTCCCGATTTGCCCATGCGATAATAAGGACCTGATTTTAACATGACTTCTAGAAACGGAAAAACTCAGGCTTAAAGGTGAAAGGATTGAAACTGATCCTGAAAGGCTTCTTGTGTATTGCATTAATAGAGAGAAATAATTTTGTGTCCAAAACACTTCCACTAGCTCTTAACTAAATACTAAAATTAATTGTAAAACGTATCTTTGCTATTAAATTGAATACCAAATGTGAGAGTCTAGAAATTTTAGTAAAATAAAAAAGCAGACTACATAACACTGAGCTAAGTTAGCAAATAACAACAAAAAATGTTTTGGCATAAAGGTAAAATTGTATGGCCTCATTACATTTATAGAGTTATGTTTAAAACATATATGTGGCAGAAAATTCACCTTTTTGATAAACTGATTTAATGTGAAATGACATTTATTGTTGAGGCTCTGTTAGGTTCCGGGAGCGAGCGACACTCATAAATGAAGACCCAGGGCAAAAGCACTCATCAGGATATATGAAACCCTTCATACAACATTATTTGGTACTTTTCGGTTAGCCGGGCGCCAGTGATATATGTACTTATATAAATATATATGCATATACATAATTATATATATTCATACATATATGTGTATATATGTATGTATCTATATATATTTTTATGTAAATACATGTATATATATAACTGGCGCCCGGCTAACCGAAAAGTACCGATTATTTTTACATCCAGTAGTACGGCCGATTAGATCAAATATTCCAGTATAACAAACTTTCCAGTTTTTTTTTACCAATAATTGTTTCAGATTGTGTGTTAGAAAAGCTTGACAATATTTTCAACTCTTTTTTTTAAAAAAAAGAGAGAAAAAATCCATGCCCTTCTTAAAATTAGGGATTCTTTCTCCATTTATGGGTGAAAAATATTGCTAAGATTTATTATTGTCGTCTATACCTATTCTGAGAACAATGGACGACCTTCAGTATCCAGAATTATTTGATCTAGGGCTCGATCGAATACTTTTGGGAACCGAGGCAAACATTCACCACTGTTTACGAACAGTAATGTTTGCCTTATTTATGACAGAAATTCTACGTTTAAATAAGTTGACGGTTTCTATTCAAAAATAGTGGCACTCTCAAGGCGTGTGTCCCGTAAGCAGGTGGCTTTAATCTGGCCTTGATTTAAACAGACATTTCAAAAAGGTTCACTGCGTATAAAATTGTTCGTTTCTTTATTTCTAAAGTCGTTTAATAATGAATACTTTGAAACTTATTAAAGAAACATTTATTCAGCAGCTATGGAGGTCTGGCTCAAAACTGGATTCTTATGCTCTTAGGAACTAGTTTCTGGCCGCGTTATACCTAAGTTTAGCTTTTCTTATCTATAGTACTAATATTATAAAGAAGTAACGTTTGTGTGCTTGTTTGTTGGGGGTAATCTATGGAACTACCGATCTGATTTCAAAAATAATGGTGGCAAAATACAGGTGACCACACTGAAAATCTTTATACACTTTTCAGAACACTTTTTAAAATACTTATTTTGTCACCTTTTTTAGGACACTTTGAAGGGCACTTTTTGGAACAGTTTTTAGAATGCTTTTCAGAACACTTCTTTTGTTCAGCACACTTTCTGAAAGCAAAGATTTCGCAAGTTCTCAAATGTGTTCCCAAGTTTAGATTTAACAAATATTTTCAGCAGAACACTTTCTATACACTTTCTGAACATTTTCTTTATAGTGGAGCATATTCGAAACACATTTCAGTACACATTAAAGTAACTGGAACACTTTTTTGAATCAAAGTGTTTCAAATGTGTTCCCAATGTGTGGTGGGAATTTTCAGTGTACATCTCCGCTCCAACACAGAATATATTTTATGTCAGTACAACAACTCCCAAGGGAGTGCAGGAGAAAACAATGTTCTAAAATTGCGATTTCTGTGATACTGTTGAGGCTAGACACTTAAAATTTAGTGTGGTGGCTACTTTTAAGATGTACATACTCGCTATGGACGGTTTCTAAAAAGTTCGAAATTTAAGAGTGTGAAATGAGCTAAAAACGGTCTAGAAACGTTCTAAATTACGATTTATTTGGAACTGTCAGGGCTAGAAATTTAAATTTTGACACGGTTCTTATTTTTAAGACGTAAATGTTTGCACAGAACAGTTTGTAAAAAATTCGAAATGTAAAAGGATGCAGGAACAAAAAGCGTTCTATTGCGATTACTGTGTAACTGCTGGGACTAAAAACTTGAAATTTTGGTGGTTATACTTTTAAGATTAAAGACTCTCTAAGGATGGTTTCTACAAAAATTTAAATTTAAAAAGGGGAAATGACAGAAAACGCTTTAAATTACAATTTATTTGGAATTATTAGGGCTAGAAACTTGAAATGTATAATAAAACTAGACCCCCCCCCCCTCAAATAATCAAAAGGCCTCATACAATTTAAATGCAAAACAATGGAACACCTTTTGTGTCCGCATTAATAACACCCTCTCCACACTATACGTAATTATCTCGGGTATTCCTCAGGGTTCTGTGTTGGGCTGGGCTCTACCCTGTTTAACACTCCACGTACACTGAGGACTTTTATTGCTCTGTTTGCAGACGACACAACAATCTACTCCTCTACACACCACCCATTCTACAGGGTGTCCATAATTAAACGACTCTACTTTAAAGTTGTCTACAGGCGAAAATATTGGTCAAAAAGTTGTGAAATTTTGTGGAGAACATAATGAAAGGATGAGAATTTGTTTGAGCGAAAAAAAAGAGTTCAAAATTTCGCCACCAGAGGGCGTTTTTAATAAATTACACATTCAGCATATATTTGCGATAGTTTACAAATTTTATTACAGTAAAAGGTGTTCAACAAAACTTTTTTTACGACATGGTCTTAGCATTTCCCAAAACACACTCCGGACGACAGTGGAACATGCTATCTTACGATTCCAAATGGTAGCTGAAAATGATGGCCGGCATGTGAAACACATGTTGTAATAAAATTTTTAAACTATCTCGTAAATGTATGCTAAATGTTATGCTACATTGTCTGTAAAATTATGTATAAAAACGCCCCTTGGTGGCGAAATTTTGAATTAATTTTTTTCGCTTTAACAAATTCACATCCCTTCATTATGTTCTCCATAAAATTTCACAACTTTCCGACCAATAGTTTCGTCTGTAGACAACTTTAAAGTAGAGTCGTTTAATTATGGACACCCTGTATTTATACAAAAACACACAGACTCTTTCAATAGCTGCTAGCTGTACTCTGTGGCATGTTAAACTTAACGAGAGTAAAACTGTTGCAGTTCAATTATCCAAAAAACTTACCTATTCTAATCGTATCACCATTAATAACGTCACCATCCCATGGCCTAACCACACTAAATATCTGGGGTGATTAGACAGAAAACTCACCTGGAATAAGCACATTCTTAATGTCAGGGGTAAAGTCGCCGGCATTTCCAAATTTCTACAACCCCCCTCCTCAATAGCAGTTCTCTTCCTACCAAAAATAAACTTCTGACACAAAATTCTGGTCTATAATGCTTACATTCGTTCCATCCTTACTTATATGCTTGCCCGATCTTGTTTTTTGCCAACAAAACTAATCTTAACTATCTTTACGGAACTCATAACAGACATCTAGATATTATAAAAAATAGCAATAAAAATATCTTAGAAACACAACAATTCACAGAGATCTCTGCACCACTTCTCTCAAGAAAAGAATAGAATGAATCAACTGTCCAAAAAATTCTATAAAACCATCAATAATGTCCCTAATTAAATTGTTTCTGAATTACCAGACTATTAGGTCTCCGACCCTATCATCAGAAACCGCCCTAGATATGCATTGATCATTGAGGATGAAACCTGAGTTGTCCTGGAACTGTTCTGTTCTCTTGTCCCTTGTTTAAAATTTAAGTAATAACACACATCTAATATTATATATTTTTAATACAAGTTTTTGGGGAATTTTAGAATTTCTATGGAATAAGAAAGAATGTAATTCGCTTTAAGCACATTAAAACTGACTCAGATGAGTTGGCCTGAAGACCCTTTATCATCGGCCCAAGAGGGTGGACGTCGGCGATCGCCCGATCTCCTTCTCCCCTTCTTGGATCCGCCATTGGACCAACACATCCTACTTGTAGGATGTGTTGATTGAACAGAATGGACACCTTTTTTATGTCTGCTATCATAATAAAAAAAGAAAAATTCTAAAAGATATTCGAAGCCGCACTGTAGAAATGTAAGTGCTCTCTCATATTCGTAGTAGTAGTATTCCATGCAGTCTCTCATTCGAAAAAGTTTGTTCTGAATGATTTTTAATAATTTTACAATGGGTTTTTTATACACGTAACTCTATGAAGAAAAAAGTTTCATAATAGCGTGATTTATATCATTAGAGTCAATCGATCTAGTTGATTGTGTTACATATGTCGAAGGTCTACTAACTGTTCGACATGTAATAAAAGCTGGAGAACAAGCCTGCAGTATTTGTTCTTCTGTTATGAAACTGATTGGCCAATACTTCTGTCGGCTTCCGATTTCGATCACTTGCAAGTGAGAGTGCGCTTACCTTTTCCTCCACCCCCCTCACGCCCAATTCAGCATTTCAAGGGCAGGAGCCGAGTTACGGTCGGTCAAGGGCAGGATGGAAAAGGGTCAGACGTATTCAGATGAGACGGGAGTATAGACGTCACGATCTACCCGTAGCATTTCGAATTCACGCTCTGAAGAAAAAATTGACACCGAGCCCATCTTTCATTTCTGAAAAGTGCAACGATCTTGGTTTCTTTCTAATTTTGAAAGGGACCTCTTCAGTCATGACACTGGCAAGGGAGACAGGGGGCATTGTCCTTCCCTAGGTTTTAAGATTTAATTAACTTTTTTTATTTCTCTGGTGATTAAAAATAATAATTAAAAAATAATTAAACACTACGAGAAAGAAAAATCTTTCATTAAGGAGGTTCTACACCCTGAACCCCCCGTGAAAATTAGTTTTTAGTTATTTTTACGTGTCTTTAAAATGTATCCTAAACAGGAGATTCAGGGGGTCAGAGCCCCCCTTTTTGAAAAAAGGAATTACTGTTTCAATTCTTCTTCTTCTTCTTTTTTAAATGCTTAGTAGAAACTAATTTTTGAATATTTGACATTTTTTTTAATTCTTGAATTTCTGTATTGCCTTTAATGTTGATATAATTTTAAATTTGTCTTGCACGGGTGGTTTTGACAAAAAAATTCTAGTTTAGTTTTTTTTTTTTTTCATTTTTATAATTTTCCCGAAAGCGGGCCCCATGAACAGGACATACATCTATTCTAAATTCTTTTCCCACCACGCATTTCGTTCTGCCGGCGCCCATGCATCATCTTCACTATAAAATTTGATCAGCAAATTTACTGAGAAATAATAACAACGCAGGCTCTCCAAATACTCATTTTGAATGAAAAAGTTAAATATTACATATAAATAAGGGAGTCTGTGCTCTTCCGCTATGTTCCTCCCAAGTATAGCTTGCCGGGGGTTAAAGTTTTATTTTATTTATTTATAGACATTTTGTAATTCTTTTTTTTCTTGAACTGTGTTTTGCTATAAAAGTTACTTTTCAGGTAAAATAGTTTTGAAAACTTTGAATTTTATTTTTTTCATTTTTAACTTAGTATTTAATTCTTGATATAATTCATGAACCAGTTGCCCGATTTCATTAATTTTTTGAAATATTGTGTGCAGAAAAGGTTTCTTGTTAATCTGTCTTCAGGATTTATAAAAATATTACTTACAAAATTTATAATATATTTAAAAGTAAAAGATATATATTTTAGAGTGATTTTTTACTTCTCGAAATATATTTTCAAAATTTTCACAAGAAATGAAAAGTTCTGAAGACAATTTATTAAAAAAAATATAATATAAAAACTCTGCACAAAATTTCATACACATATCTTGCAAGAAAGTTTAGATATATCCTTTTAAACACGACAAATTAGGAAAAAATCCATTCCTAAATAAATGGAGTTAAAGTTTTAGTTACGGTCGGTGGAAGACTAACATTACAACACAAAAATTGTTATATCTGATGATGTAATCATCGTAGAAATACGCGATTATTTAATTTATTTAACTTTGTAGTATTTTATTAACTAAGAACAAAAATGCACTCTTTGGAGAATTTTGACTCCCGGACCCAATTGTACTATGGATTTGTTCTGAATGTCTCACGTGTTTTCTTTTTACTGAAAAGAAAACTCGGAGAATTATAAATTTCTCTTGAAAAATCCTCCCACGATAATATGACCCATAGACTGGCTGATGCCTAATTAAACCCCTGCTACCTACAATAATTATCATTACAAATCAGTCCTTTGGATTTGATTAAGACTTAAGACATTGACATTGCAATCTCAACACAAAGATTTTGATTACTTCGTATCTAACATATGTGCAATGTATGTTTTCTAGATTATTCATCTTTTCAGGTGCGTTTGTAATTATATAAATACGTAGCACCTATAGTCGTCGTCTGGTCCGACCGTCCACATGTAACAGAGCAAAAACTACCCAACCGAATGGTTTGAAATTTAATATATATAATCGTTGCAGAATTTTGGCGAGTCATTTCAAATTTTATGAAAATCGAATCAAAACTTAAAAAGTTATTAATGAAAGTTTTCCTTATTCTGTTAATTCCTATCATACGTAACCTATATAATCAAAGCGCAAGTCACGTGACTGGGGAAAACAAATACAGGCTAACCACATCTTTTTCCATATGCCAAACGGCCATTTTTATTCAAAATTATTTTTTGGAATACAATTGCATAAAAGTTACATTTTTAGAAAGATCGTTCAAAAAAATTGTTTGCTTGAGAAATGAGTTACATTCAACAATGTATAGATTCTGAGATAACTTCAGTGGAAGTTAGGTTAACAGCCGATTATCTCAATCCATTAGAGTCAATAAACACAGGAGATTCGTTCATTATGAGTCATAAAAATATTAAACCATGGAGGTAATCATTCGCAAAGCAAGATCTCCATAATGAAAAAAAAATCGCATTTGTAAACGTGGCATACGTAATAAGAAAAAAAAAAAGACATGCTCATTTCGATCCTAGCAGAGGATATAATTCATTTCACTGAAATATTGAGGATGATTTTTTTTTTTTTTTACATTGTCATAGCTGCCAACTTTTACGCTTTTTTTCTACCACTAAAATTTTATAGTAAATTTTATCTTATTAAATTGACAAGATTGTGTGATTACATAACGAAAAAAATTCTATTAAATTTTAGTGGTGGGAAAAAAGCGTAAAAGTTGGCAGCTTTGCATTGTGAAACTAGTTATAAAACGAACGCACCACCTCCTATGCCACGTTTAACGTACAATTTCCAACTTGTTTATTCATGTAAAATATATACATAAATCGACAGTGCAACAAACTAAATAACCCCCGTGCATCAAATCGACTTCATATTTTTTTTTAACAACAGAGGCGTAATTTAAAAGGAAGGAAGGGATTGTTCTAGTAAAAGTTTAGAATAAGTCTTCGAAATACCAAATCAGTGCTAAGCATATAATTGCGATAAAGAAGACTTTACCAGAAACCCTTACATTTCTATTACGAACATTTATATCAAACATAACATAACAAAAGGAGGAATTTTTGGAGGCATGTAAACAAATTGCCTCTTAAAAAGTTTTTTTCTTTTCTTTAGCATTATTTCTCATTAAATATAGGGCTACACATATAAAGTTGACAACGCTACAACTCTGCATCTTACAGTGGTTCCCATTGTGCAACATGGGGCGTGCGCCTAATTTGATTTTTTAGGGAAACAGTTCGAGAATAATCAGTAACCCATATTTTAACAAAAATTTGTTGTCTATTTTTGGAAAAAGTTTAATATTGTTTTCTAAGAATAAAAGTAATATATGCAAAATTAAAAAGATTTAAAAAAAGTGTATTTTTATTCCTTTTTCAAAAATTTCTAATTAAAAAATCCAAAATAGAATTATAACCGGAAGACTTTATAATTTTTTAACGTTCAGAATTTTTTTTAGTATTTAAATATTTCAAATGATTTTTTCTGACTTTTACGGTATATTAGAATTTAAAAAAAAATCGATTGTTTATTGAATAATCCTTTTGTTCTTATTCACTCAGCAATGTCGCTATGAAGAAACTTTTGTCAATGAAACTACTTGAAGGCACATTTAAAATTGATTGTTTTGAAATAGTTAACCTCGAATTTTTTTTTTTTTTTTTTTTTTTTTTATAAACTAAGCACTACCACCAACCTTAGAAAAATAATGAATCCCGAAATGGGAATAGTAAGAAGATATTAATTAAGAGTAAATTTCTTATAGTTCTACTGTGAATATACACAGTATACATGAATATACATTATGACCTAGCCAGGGGTTCCCAAACTATAGTATGCGAAGCTCTGGCTACTGGTACGTAGGAGTTCGATACTGGTACGTGGAATAAAATACAGAATGCAGCTCATTATTATGGAATCAAAAACGGCTTGTCTTTATTAACTCGGATTTTTTTTTTAATTTTTCGAAATGCAATTTAGGATCTGTAAATGCCTTTTTCTATTTTTTTCTTACGAGAAATGTTTGTTATAGCAGACTTACTGAAATTCGCACACACCGCTAATCGTACAATCAGTTTCCTGAATTAAATACATAATTATTAAATTTATATGGATAAAAATTGATTTTTTTAATAAAGACCTAATTTTAAAATTAATGAATGAAGCATCTGCAATTTGATATAAAAAAAAACAATTATTGATTCATTTTGATACGCAGTACCAAGATTTGCGCATTTTATTTTTATCTTCTGCTATTTCTTCATGCATTACTCGTTAAGGGTACTCTTCACACACTTGAAAACACCCGCTAGCTAATGTTAATCCTATGGAGCATTATTTTTCTAATATCTCGTTTGAATTTCAATAATTTTAAACGATTTTTTTTTTTTTTTTTGCAATGGATAGCAGAGATCAATCTCTATTTCTGCCGTTGATTACTTTTTCGATTTTCTTTCCGGATTTTTTTTACGAAGATACTTTCACTGTCGGAACCGGTTTTAAAAGTGAAAGTATCTTCGTAAAAGAAATCCGGAAAGAAATTCGAAAAAATAATCAACGGCGGAAATAGAGATTGATTTCTTCAATACAATGCCAAAAAAAAAAAAAAAAAAAAAAAAAAAAAAATCGCTTAAAAATATTGAAATACAAACGAGATATTAGAAAAATAATGCTTCATAGGATTAACATTAGCGAGCGGGTGTTTTCCAGTGCGTGAAGAGGACCCTTAACATTTGACTGGATTTGGTGAGCTTTTTAGTGCAGAAACGTCCGTTTTTAATGGTTTCATATTTGCTTTTCTTAAATGCTAAGATTTTACAATTGCTTTTGTCTAATATTTTCGTTTTTCCTTTCAGTGTTTCAGTGCGGAAATATTGCTAAACGAAGTGGACATAACATCTAAAAAATTAGAGGGTCTGTCCAGGGATATTAAGACTGTTGTACTGCTGATGAGTCACTTGTATTCAGGTGAGCTTTGTTATGTTTGTTGCTCCGAAATTAATTATGCTTCCCAAAACTCGTAAAATTACAACAATTTACAAGTTATGATTTATATTCGGGGGAATGTAATAATAATGCCATTAGCTGTTTTCAGTGGGAAAATTTTTTTATACTAATGCAGTGGACTCGCATACATTCGAACTGGGTTAATTCGAACAAGTCACAAAGTCTCGAAATTCTTGCATTAGAACTTGTTGAAACTAGTTAAAGATACAGAAAATAGTTGATCCTGTGCTCAAGTCTATTTTTGTTCAAAATCCATTTGACATAGAGTTTCTTATACGAGGGTGCCTCTATATGAGAGTGGCGATATACGCACAGAACGAATGCACAGAATGGAGGTCTTGTCCAAACTATGGCAACTAACATTCCGAAATTTACTGATAATTACCTGGATGAGTGCGATTAAAGGAGTGAGACAAGTCACAAACATTAGTTTGGCGATAATGGTAGACTTGGCACGATGTTTGGGGATTTGTTTTTGTCCAAAATTGTCTAGATAAACCAAATTTTAATTCCGTATGTCGCCACTCTCAAATAGAGGCATTCTACGAGTGATAAAATTTAATTGGGCAAGAGGATTTTGCACGAAAATATGCCGAGTCTGCTAATATCGCCAAGCTAATGTTCGTGATTTCTCTCATTCGTCTTACCAAGGCTAAATTAGATCCGATACGCAAACAGCAGTGTTTCACCTAGTTTAGTCCACTGGTGTCCTTAACTTAGAATAGCGGAATGAAAAGTCAATGGAATATTAAGTCATTTTGACGCAATTATAATAATTCGTTCAGTTTTGTGAATGAAAATCCACTGGTGGAATCCTTCCGCCGTTCTGTATTTAGGGTCCTTAGTCTTATCAAACTTGTCTACATAACGTGGCTTGCCATAATAGACGCTTTCAGTCGTGACGTCAATCATGACGTTTTGCTTGGTTACTGACTCCAAACAAACGGTTGCTATGTGGTATTTTCTATTTTGTTTGTATATTATAGATATATCTTATAGCTATATCTCACAGTTAAGTGTTTCAATACTTTATGCAGTGATAACATTTTCTACGATTTATATTTAATAAGAAATCAAACATAGCAACCGTTTGTTTGGAGTCAGTAACCAAGCAAAACGTCATGACTGACGTCACGCTGAAAGCGTCTATTCAGACAAAACTTCCAAACTAAACATCTGCCCTATATGCATATTACCACTCTGATATGTATAACGGCCGGGTTTAGCGTGCGCTTCTATTTAACCAACCAATTTCGATTCATTCACGGCTTATGATTCTTTGTGCTGATTCATTCCCATTTAAAAATCATTTTTGTTTGTAAATATTTGCTGAAAGTTATGCCATGCCTGCATATCTTTGAGGTCTTGCCGGAGAGATGCTGCAGCACCACACCTCAAAGACCAAATAATCAAATTAATCCTTCATATCCATTATTGGGCTGTTTTTCTCTTATAAGATTTAAAACAACTTTACCAAAGTAAAAGGCAAGAAAGTTAAATTTTCGCTGAATAAGTATCTAAATATTACAGAACGTCTAAGTCTTGCAAAATAAAGTGCAAATGTTATACAAATAATGTTTCTACAATAACTTCAATAAAATATTTATTTTCTGATCCCAGTTCCCTTTCCTAAACAGTGTAATATATTATTCTACTTTTTTTTTTTATATTTAGTTTTCTATGTCTTTAAAAAATTGCTATTTTTTTCCTATAAAAATAAAAGATATTTATTTACATCTAAGAAAAAGATTGTATCTTGTTTTTATTGTGACTTCTTCTAGGTATTTAAATAATTTATAAGCAATGACAATTACACAGTGCATCAGCAGAGTCACACAGAGTGGGTGAGGGGTGGGGGTGGAGATGTTACAAATTAGTGGGAGGCGACTCTTTTAAAATGCACACATTATGATTCCTATTTTTTTAGATAAAATAGCAAAAATAAATAAACTTAAGCACCCTTTTCTCGTGTAAAATTTTCACTTTAAAATAGCCAACAAGTAAAGAAAAAGGTCAGAACTTAAGTCATATAAGTTGTATATTAATTTTTCATACACAGCACTAAGAAAAACATTTTTTCTTTTTTTTTTCCACCTTCTGTTAAATTGTAAATTATTAACAATAGTGCAACTATCAAATTGATAAGATGACAGAAAGCTAGGAGCTTCCAGGTTCAGAGGGCTTGTGTCACCTAAAATGGATAAATGACTGCAGATGAAAATTTTTCTAGGTACTTCTTCATTATCCCGTCGACCACTCTTCATAACAAAAAACTAACACTAAACAATAGGATTTAACGCCAAAAATACAGTCTTATTCACTTAATGTCAGAAGCATTACATGTGTTTGTTATGTCATTAAGTGATTTTTGAATCGACATTTACCTGTATTTTTCTTTATGTTATACTGATTTATTAGTTATTTCGTTAATTAAAATAACAATGAGGAATTTGCACACATGGGGGATTTGATCATTTTTATATTTTTCTGATAATTCTACATCCACAGTTTTCAAAAATGTTCTCAAAAACGCAAAAAATAAAATCAATAATTAAATAATTAATCGTAAAAGTAAGCTAAAATCACATGACTCCAAATCGGGGCGTGACTTACTATGACGTCACAGTTCACGACATGCCGATGTTTACATTCTGTTAGCAAGCGGCAATCGTATTCTCTTGACATCCAATTTTTTTTCTACTTGGATTTTCATAATAATTCATCATCATCTCATTCTGATTGTTGATTTTTTTCTAATTTCGTATATATTTTTACGAATTATGTCTCTTATACCCGGATCTGCCAAGAATAGATAGCATGGCTATGTTTTCTTTCTTGGGGAAAACCCCCGATTTTATGGGAGCAGAAATAAGAGGGATTTAAAACGAAAAGGTACATAAAATTATTTTTATATTATTCAATTTATATAATAAAAGCAAATAACGAGCTAGATTTATTTATTTTGCAAGAATATTTATTAATTAATTATTATAATTATTTTGCAAGAAAAAGACATTTTCATTTATTTATTTCTAATATATATTTTTTAATTTAACTAAAATATTTGATTACAGATTCAATTAAATTATCTTGGATAAAATGCATGCTTGGTAGCCTTTGTCCCTTATACGATGTTTCTTTCAAACAAAAATTATTTTTGACTAACAAGTATATATTAGTTCAAATTATTTATCTATTACAAACGGACAAACATACGTGATATTTTAACAGAAAATTCCGTCTTCTATGATTTTATTCTTTAAACAAACATGAAGTGTAGGAGTAAATCTGAAATTTAAGAAAAACTGTTTTTTTTAATTCTTTAAAACAGAAAAAAAAAAGAATTGAATCATATATACAATATTTGAGGTGTAAGAACATTTGATTTTGAATTCGATAGATGGCGCTACCAAATACCAAATATTTACAGTAGTTATTTTACGCCTTGAAATAACTCGTTTTATAATCTCTTTTTTAATATTTTTTTGAAATAAATCCTTTTTTTTTAAAACCTAGTCCCTAACTTTATAAAAATGTACACTTACGCAATAAAATTTTTATTTACTTCCTGAATTAAAAACTAACATATTTCTGTGTGTCATTTCTTAGACGTTTCTACGTTTTACCTATTTAATCATCAATAAAACAGGATTATTGCTTATGAATCTTTATAGATACAATATACCTATGAAATCTATTACAGTGTTTTTGTTTTGCAGTATTTATAATAGGACTTTATGTTGTCAGTCATAATAATTTTCGAAACAGCAATATTTAAAAGGGACAAGTTGAAAAGCGACGTATGTAAAAACAATAACTATGTCGTTTGTTGTCATGAACTGTGACTTCAGATGTATTACGCAGCGCTTTCGGGATACGGTAAATAGTGCGATATTAAAACAATCATAAATCAACAATAAAAGCTAAAAAAAAAAAAAATATGCAGGCTATCCTTCTTAATTTTTCATGTTCTATTGTTTCGTGATAAATTTAGAAAACGTGCAAATTCTCCATTGTGTCCTTAAACAGCAGTGTCATGATATTACAAGAGAAAAACCATTGGAAAAATGTTGTGATGCATAGTTACTGCAATAGATCAGTTTCAACTGACGTCACAAACAATTTATTTTTATTCACCAGCCGAGAGGGATAATTAAGAAAAATAACATAAATAAATAAATATCCAAGATTATTTTTTTCCTGTTTTCATTAATATATTGTAATTGTTTTTTGTTCAAACTTACTGATAGTTGACACTTTGGTGAATGTGGCTTTTCCGAATTTCTTGTATTTTATTTATTTATTTTGATATTCTAATGGAAACATTTTTCCATTTCTTTATTTGGCATTACAATTTGGGGATAGTTTTTTTGTTATGAAACGTGGTTGACAGGATAATGGAGAAATACCCTTTTCTATATTTAAATTTTCAGCAAATACGTTGTTTTATCTTTTTTTAAAAATAATAATTATTTTCTAACTGTTCATTATTTAAGTGCTCACATACTCTATCTGTGGCCATGTACATCAGTGTTGAAATAAGATTATTTTCCTCCGGGAGGAAATTCTTTTTTTTTTGGTGAGGAAGAGTTTCACATTTTCAGACTATTAATAAATAGAAAATCTGGGAACTTCCAAGTTGTGGGAAGGAGAGGAAACTTTGATGTTCCAGGAAAAAATGTTTTACTTAGGTCTATCAAAGTGTTTCATTTAGATGCAGTTTTAAAGTTATTTATTTGGCTTATGAATGTGTATATAAACAGTGTAATGACTTATAATCAGGGGTCTGTCCAGACTTTTTTCCCAGGGTCCTGTTTTTGTGAAATTGTGAACAGCTTTTTATATTTGTGAAAAATGTAGTCATAATTTTGTGAATTTGAAATGATCGTTATATTTAGGTTCTTATTTATACATTATTAAGAAGATATATGGATGCAAAATACATTATATTTTCTTTATATGTGTAAAAGTGACAGGTCAGATTTTACTTTTAAATGATTAATTTATGAAATGTTCAGTTTAAAGATAGAAAAATTTTGCGAAAAACCTATTTTTAAGATAAAGAGTTTTGTGAAGGGTGCTGTTTTAGGGAAAATAATTTTGTGAAGGGTCCTGTTTTGAAATAAATTTTTTATGAAGGGTTCTTTAAAGGACCCAATTTTTTCCTAAACAGATCCCAGTATAATGATTCAGTGTTTTGTGTAATGACTTATAAAAATATTTTATAATTCATAAAGAAATTTTTTTTAAAAGTCTGGCTGACACCAAATTACATAGGGATATTTTCTTATAAACTGTATGATGTATGATAAAATCACTGAGCTGCATAATAAAACAGAGTGCCAACTCACTGGTTCACTTTCTGCTGTGATCAGATACCCTTTTTAACGTGCGAAAGGAATGAAGCTCACACTTTTCTTATTATTAATAGCCTTTTTTTCAAACTTTTTATTATTTTTGGTTATATCTACACTTTTTTCATTATGCAATACTTAACACATTTTCCTTGTTCTATGGAGATTGTTCACACACATACAAATTAAGACAACAATACTTTCTGTATACTATGTGTTCAAAAAGTTAAAAAAAAAAATATATATATATATATGCAGACGAACACTTTTATAGAAAGTCAATGGAAGCATTGAGTTTAAGCTAGCATTTCATTCTAAATTAAGAAGCATTTTTGTTCTAATATAATATTTAAAGAAAGATAGAATCTCATATGTTTCATTAATTATAGGGTAATTACAAGATCAAGGGGTGGGAAAAGCTCTTTTCTACAGAAAAGTAGAAGGGCAATTATTTGGTAACAGAATTACTGTTCAGAGCAAAGTTGTAAGATTTACTTTCAAATTACATAAAGTTAGTTATTTTTTACAAGTTTTGTTTTTTGCAAGCACAATTAGTACACATTGAGAAATCAAAATAAACAGTTACAACAATTTAAAAATATATAAGGATATTATTTATAATTTTTTAAATGCTTGGTAGCGGAATTACATGAAATCCATTTCTTATCCATTACCAAACATTTGAAAATTTTTATATAATATTTTTAAATATTTTTTTAATTGTTGTAACTGTTTATTTTGATTTTTCAGTATGCACTAATTGTGCCTGCAGAAAACAAAACTTGTAAAAAATAACTAACTTTATGTAATTCAAAATAAATTTTACAACTTTGCTCTGAACCATAATTCTGTTACCAAATAATTGCCCAGAATAAAGGAGAATATAGATTTGGAGAGTAAGGATTAGTTTGTGGCAAGAGTAAGTAAAATATTTCTTTTTGAACCAAAAGCGACTGTGTAGTTCTATGTGCTGCCTTCTAGTTGTCATCGCTCAAGTTTATGGATGCCTATAGTAACATGGAAACAAAAAATTTCGTGCTTTGTTCTATATTATCTACTACATTAACTAGCAAGCACACACCAATAATTATGAATAGGAAGTCAAGTGCTCTTCCTTTTGAATTTAATATGGATTACACTGCCAATCAATTACACAGATTGGCAAAAAAAAAAAAAAAAAAAAAAAAAACTGCAAACCAGTGTCTCTTATAATCTGTAATATGAAATCTAATTTATTAATTTTAAATAATCTGATATTTTTTTATTCGAAAATTATGTGATTTTTTTCCCCCTTTTCTGATATTTCTCTGTACTTGGTACAAAAAACATGCGAGATTTGGTTAAATATCAATGGCATAAATTTGTTAAAATTTTTTAGATGTATTTTCCATTTTTCTCATTAGTTTTTTTCCTTTCTCTTTTCATTAGGAGAATGTATTGATGTCGGTGAATCTGTTGCTGACTTTCTGGATGACATTTTCCTTCACTATGGTAATGGATGTGAAAGAGTTATGACACAATCTGGTATAGTATTATTTGTATTTTATACTGTAATTTGGTTAACACTTAACGATTTTTCTCAAAATATTGGGTCCTTCCTTCTTAATAGCGATCTTTGCACGTTAGAGAAAATGGCAAGATTGAATTTGGTGAGAAAAACAAAGTTTTCAAAAGCACTTTCTGGCAACCTTTACTTTACATTTAAAAACCTCGTTGGATTGTTATATCTTTATGAAATATCAGTACTTCCTTGTTATAGCAGCTCCCAAAATTATGATTAAGCCAAAGTTGCAATTACAATTTTGTCAAGTTTATAGATACATTACATATATGCCATAAGCTATATATATATATGCCATAACCTATATATATATATATATATATATATATATATATGCCAGATGCTCATATAGCCACCATATCTGTGTTATGTGTCATATTTAATTCTGTGTCATATATGTGAAATGTAGGATACATAACATTTCAATCTTATATTTTACATATGTCATACAATTTGTGATTCATTCTTGGGAGCTGCTTTGCAGTTTCCTCCCCCCTAAAGCAATTTGATATTTCAAAATGTATCAGTCATCCCATGTTAGACCCACCCCTTTTTTTTATGTACAAAAGCCAAAATAACTTGTCAGATTTTACAGAAATAGAAACATTATCATTAAATAAACACTTTAAGCACAGAAATTAATAATTATCTCTAATCTTTGTTAAAACCTCGATAAATCGCCAAATGTTCTTTAGGGTCACAACTGTATACAACTTACAAAAATGGGTACTTACATATTATCCGGGCCAGGTCCGATACAACTGAGACAAGCATGGTGCCAATTATGCTAATTACAGTAACCCTTATTTTTGGACAAGTATATAGTTTATTTATTTATTATAGTGTATAGTTTTTTAGTATAAGTTATAGTTTATATTTGTATTATAGTGTATAGATTTTTAGTATAAGTTATAGTTTTTATTTGTATTATAGTTTACAGTTTTTTGTTATTTATTTATTATTGTTTATTTATTTATTTATTTTATATTATTTACCATTTTAAACAATTTTATGTATTTTAAAATATTAAATTACTGTTTTGCACATTATTGGCAACAATAGACAAGATTGGCAATTAACAACCATTTTTCGTGATCTATCTCCTGGCTTAGATAATACATAAGTACCCAAAAATGTGCCAAACCATGCTCACTAAAATTAGCCAACTGGCTTTAAAACTGCAATGGTGAAATATTTTAAGCACTAAAGAGTAGAAAATAAAATATAAAATTTTAAAAAAGAGTGTAATAATGTGTTTAAAAATATGCTTTTATTTTTAATCTTAAAAATGAATAATTTACATTATAGGTTTTACAAAGCTATATAACGACTTGCAGATGCAAAGGAAAGGAAAGCATGTTGATCACGGTGTTCAGAAAAATACTTGTTTCTCTGGTGTCTCTGCTAATCCTGAAAAACAAGCCTCTGCTAGCACCACCTACAAATGGAAAGATACATCAAAGACAGATATTATGAATGACAACAGAGCGAGCACTTCCATTTCATTTTCTGAAAATGAAGACCAATCTGGCTTTCCTACCACAAATGGTCAACCGACAGATAGAGATTCCACTTCCGTTGTGTTGATCCCTCCTGCAAAGAATTCTAAAAACCTGTCTGTAGAACTAGTGCATCCTCAGAATTCTGATGTTTATCTCCTTGAGGACAATGACACAATGAAGACTGCCACCAGTAAACGTACCGTTCGACATATGCCTTTTCCAAATGATCATGAACATAAGAACTTAGCAAATGAAGTGAGTTGTAGGAGAGTTGCTGTTTATATAGAGCCAGGGGTAGATGCAGGTTTTTTTTTCTTAGGGTGCATTTTGTGAAAAGTAAATGTTATTTTTGTCAAATTTGTTATATTTTTGTGAAAAAATATATAGTTGTTTTTCATATACTTTCATTTTGCAATGAAAGATGAAATCCAATTTCTCAAATTCGAACCAAACATTTATTAATAATAATTACTTCTAGTCCTTCAGCTAAAGTTTTTCTTTCTGGTGAACTTGTTTTGTGTGCAAATTACACATTTTGAAACTTAATAAAATAAAAATAATTAATGAAGAGTATGGAATTTGTGAAGTGACCTATTTTATTAAGAGAAATTTTGTGAAGGGCTCTGTTTTATTAAATAGATTTTTGTGAAAAGGCTCTAAATTTTGCCTGAATCGACTCCTGAGAGCAATTTTTTGGATTCCTTTCGATATTTAAATTTTATACTTATTATTAAATTATTTTTTATTCAAAATTATTTGTACTGTCTTTATATTAATACATTTTTTGGTACTTTTATGCTAGTCAGGTGCAAATCTCACCAATAGTATTTTTTTTCTCGACAGTAGCAGTTTTTATTTTTCTCGTGGTAAATTAGAAACAATGTTAGCTAATAATAAATAGAGAATATTGCAATATAATATCTTAAACAACTTACTTAAAAAGAGCTAAAATATAATCATGATAAAAGACATAAAAATGAACATATCAATACAAATAACAGAACTTCACGTAATCTGGTCTCTTAATGATTAAGCGTAGTCTATTAAAAAAATGTTAAAATTTTTGCAATTCAAATGATGCCAATTGAAACAAGATTTGGCGAGTTATCACTGGCACCCAGCTAACCTAAAAGTACCAATAAAAGGAATAATAAGCAATCAGTTACTAACAAGCGTATTGCCATAACTATTCGAATATATTTGTAGAAATAGTCCATTCTCGAAATTCTGATGTTTATCTCCTTGTCAATGGCACATTGAAGACTCTTACTAGTAAATGTGCCATTCGGCATATACCTTTCTTAGTGATCACGAACATAAGAACTTGGCAAATGAAGCAAGTTTTAGAAGATTAGCTGTTTACATAGAGCAAGTTTTGGTATTACTTTGGATATTTGAGTATTGTATTTATTATAAAAATTAAATTTTATTTTACATTCATAATAAATACAACTACGGCATTCTTATAATAAATACAACTACTGCATTTTTATAAATACCTATTTTTTAAACAGAAAACATTTTTAATGGCGACCTCTCACCTATCATATCGCCCTTTTTTTCAGGGGGTCTCTTAATTTGACACTATTTCCCTTTTCCCCTTACATTGAAATAGTTCTCATTTATTTATTTATTTTATTTTGATTTGATTTGATTTACTTTTTTGGGGGGAGGGGGTATTCACAAAAAATACATATATTGTTTGAAAGCAGGGAATTTTCATAATAAAATTGACTAAAATTTCTATGAAGAAATTTTATTGAAAGCTAAATTTGTTGTTAAATTCATAATCAAATGTAAATTTATTTTTCTAAAATGTAACATCAGTTAGCAATGATCATAGTAATCATCTTAGTGCTGAGACAAGTGATTAGGCTTAGAGAAAATACTATTTTTTAGATTACATCTCACGTTAAAATATTTCTATAAGACATATATTTTTTTGTTTAAAAGTTAATATATATCCATTTAAGAAAATATCTTTTTTATTCCTCTCTCTTCGTAACTTTTATCTTTATCTATGTTTTTTAATCTGCATGCTATTCCAGAAAATGTTGCTAAAATCACTGACTGGTAATTCAAAATTTCTGGGTTGGGGGTGGTCATTGTAGAAGAATCTTCCTTTTTCCCCCTCCAAAGTTAACAGGTAGGTCTCTCTGCTTTTGGAAGTAGATAAACTGTGGAAATATATATTCAGTGTATTGAAAAATTATTTGAGCTTTTTTGAAATTATAAATAAATTAACAAAAAGGAAATCCAAATGAAAAAAAATAATAATAATGTTGATGGAAATAATATTAAATGTATCAATCTGATTTGATCTAATGATTTTTAATTATTTTTTTTACAATTTCTAATTACATATGTATATTTAAAAGTAGATTAGTAGGGATCTAGTGGAGTGTATACTATATGCCATATACCTTTTGAATAATAATAAAAAAAATTTCATACACCCTTTGTTTTTCAAGAAAAACTATGTATGACAATTGCTATTCAGAAAGAAATGTTTGCCAGAAAGAGATTAAAGTTTCCTAGGAACACATGTGTCATGTGGATTTACATCTCTTGAATTTGCATGTGAACAATAAAAGTAATTTAAACCATTTCAAAACGTAAAAAAAAAAGACTGGGTCTAAAATCTAGGTCATCCAAATGAAATTTATAGGTGTGAAATATGATTAACGACTGGTAATTTTAGTATTGTTAGGTAGGGGGTGATAATTCTACATTACTGCCTATTGACTCTAGGATTCTTTTAGACTACCACTGTCTATATTATTATGTATATTTAAAAATAATTGTTGCAAGAATAGCTTCTTGAAGGATCAAAATATCTATTGATATGCATATAGTACCTCATATTTGAGTGAATACTAACATATGATCTTGAAGAATATGATGCAAACATTTATTTTTTAATAATCTATTTTTATAAAAAAGTTTTTTAAATGCCCTAAAATAATCCATTTCATCACATAATATCAATGATTGGCATCTTCAATTAAATCTTTACTATTATATCACCTGTTCTGTTTATAATTTAAAAAAAATACTTTAAAAAAATCCAGAAATTAAAGATTTTTTTAAATTTTACATCCTTTCCTCTTTTTTGAACAGTGCCTTCCATCTGATGATCTTCTTCAAAGATTTCTGACACCAGGAAATAAAATGATAACATCTTCAGAATTTTTGCAGCTTTGCCCAGCCCTTGTGCAACAAGCAGTCAGTGGTGTATGCACTGCACGCTTAAAGGCTACAGTATTGGCAAACAAAACAGTGGATGTTTTTCAGCAAGAAACGTTTCAAAGTACAAGTGAGTGTCTTCATGCATGACCTCTTATTGCTTTCTTTTTTCTTTGTTCTAGAGCAGGGATGGCAGCAGATTATTTTTGGCACAACATAGATTCAGTTTCTAGATCAAGATATAGTGAAATTATACAAAATGCATTCATCTAGACTAGCCGAGTTTGTCTGAATTTGATTAGTTTGATTTTATTGTCATTATCATACATTGAAGAAACTGAAATACATTTTACTGAATCCCAATCTGGCATAATATTGTCTTAAAAATTTTTCAGATTAAGAGAGGATTAGGAGATTATCAGAAAGTAAAGATTATAAGGTGTTACAAGTAAAAATGCTGATAGTGAAATTATAACAAATTTGAATGCAATTCCAGAAACAAAGAACAGTTAAAGAAGTTGCCCCTTGCCTTTTTTTGACATTTTTTTTTCTCTGCGAGTTATTATTTTCAGAAATGAATAATAGGAAAAATGCAAGTCAAAAGTCATGTGACTCCAATTCAGCTTACATTTTCTTAAAAATAACTAAGTATGAAGCTAATATTAATTATTTGGCAACTAAGATACAACAACAGAAATAGTATTTTAAAAATTTATTTCTACAGTATAACTCCAAATGTTATTGTAATTCTAAGTACTGTATAGGCCAGTGTATAACATACACTTTTGAAACAAGAAAATTGATCAAAATTTACAGGTGTATGTTATATGTCGTGTATAAAAATGAAAGATTAAAAATTAAGAAAAGATAACCCTAGGAACTGAAATTTCCAAATTAATGAACAAAAAAAGAAGATATTCATATAAGTTCAATGAACCAAAGTATAATTCCCAAACACTTTGTGGAGATTCAGTAGAGAAATATAGTCTTAGCAGTGTCGCACATCCTTGTTTTGCATTTGCTTATATTTTTATATGCATACTAGTTATTATGGTTTTTAACGTTCTTTATAATATTTCCATGCTACCATTTCCATCATTCCATAACATTTCCATCTCACAAAGGTTACTTTGCAAAGAAACTTTGATTCATTATTATTTGATTGACTAAATTGTTTGGGTTTGGTTGTTGGCATGCCAAGATCACATAAAGTATACGTTTGGAAAAAATTGGCATGCAGATGTGTAAAGGTTCACCATCCCTATTCCAGAACTGAATCCTTCATAATTTTTTGCTCTTTTGTATTGTAAATGAAAATGTCTTGTATTATAATTATAAAACTGACTTTAAATACACAATCTAGAGAATATAGTATTACTTTAGTTGTAATGTTAAATTCGAAATGGAATGCAAACATAAGAATGTGGTTTAATTTTCAATATTATATTAAAAGTTACAACCTGATTAAGTTGTTCACTTTTTATTAACAAAAGTACTAAAATGAAAAATGTCAAAATAATATTATGCATTCTAAAGAGCATCTAAAGAGTGACTTATTTATAATTCACTCGCTCACCTGAGCCTTATATGAGGCTTCTAATTTAAATGATAAAATCATTTTAGAAAAGACTTTCGACTAAATTTTATTTTCAGTGACGTGTTTCTTTAATAGCATTTTAATTTTGTCAATTGAAAGAACGATTTGTGAAAAAAATATCATGAATTAGAGGGTTAATTCGCATCTCAAAATCTATCTTTAAATATATTTTTTCTTTGAGGGTTAATTATGTAAATAATAATATTGCTCAAAAATGTTAAATATCACATTAAAAAAATTACATGATCTATACTTTATTTTATCATTACGAAAATAAAAAGCAGCATCCAAGTTATGAGCTTATTACTTACTTAGAAATAATGTACATGTCGGCTGACAACTTTTGATAATATCTGATGATATAATCAGAATTGTATTTTTTATATTCTACATAACAGAAACTTATACTGTGAATTATAGTGGATAGTATAGTAAGATTTTTTTGTGCCATAAATTTTAACATAAATATAAATTAGAGGGAATGATTTTTTTCTTCTTGTAGGCCCTTGGCTTGCCGTACTAGCTGTATCAATCATCACTGCCATCAGTCTATTGGGCTTGTTTCTTTTGCCAGTTCTCAAAAAATCCTTCTTCATTCATATCAATGCTTTTTTCACTGGGCTGGCTTTTGGCACCATGTCAGGTGATGTTGTGCTTCACATTATGCCTCAGGTAAGTCAATTTATGAAAATTAATCTGTATTTTCATGTGAAAAATGCACTGTTTTGCAGCAATTTAATTTCTTCATCGATAAAAGGGAGGGGTATGACCCTTCCTTATAAATTTTTCCTTTGTTTCTCTCATTTTACATTAAGAGTTATCCAATAATTATGTCATGTAATTTTTGTAGGCTTTTTTACTCCTCTTTCCCCTATGTAGTCATACTCAAGTGATTGCCCTTCCCTCTTGTGTATCACACTTTCTGCAAGTGTTAATTTAGAGCATATTTTTATGAAAACAACATTGTGATTATTATTTTTTTTTTTTATTAGACATTTTAAATTTCATGAAAAAAAAAGTTATATACTATCTGTTACGTACTGAAATAAATGCCATAAAACTGTCAAGATCTTGTGCTTTTTTACTTCAAGCAGTTCAAATTAGAAGTAAAAGTATACCTAATACAGTAAAACTTCCATAATGGACACTGCTGAACAGCAGACACCTCTATTTAGCAAGGACTTTTCATATCGAAACACACATGTTATTTACATATTTTTGACTCTGAATAGCAGACACCTTCAGATAATGGACAAATTCTACAGTCCTATGATGTCTGTGAGTTAGAAGTTTTACTGTACTACCTGAATGAAAATACTTAATGTTTAAATAAAAATAATTAATGTTTTTACACTTTTTCATTTAACTTAAAAACTGCAACAATGAAATCTTAAACATTAAAAATAGAAAATAAAATATAAGTAGTATAATCATTTTTTAATATGTTTTTATCAACTAATAGTTTAATATTGATTAAATTATGATTATATGTTGAGAAAACATTTTAGAAATTTGTAATAGATAGTTTAAAGATTGTTTTCTTTCCTGTTGCCATATCTTTTTTTTTTTTTTTTTTTTAAGAGCAAAAATTAAAAAATTTAAAAATAAATTCATTAGTTTGCACTTTCTACCAAGCATTTATCAAAGTGGTGAATTTTCAAAAGTTGAGGCTCACACTAAATTAATGTATTGTAATGCAAATTCTGTGGAACTGCATGAATTGCAGTCAATGAAATTAGGTGTGATTTTTAAGATAAACATTGAATGCTTATAAAAGCGCGGTTATTATTATTATTCTTTTACTTTTATATTATTTATGAGCTTTTTATGTTTCTTTCAAACAACACCTACCCAACTGTTTTCTTATTTTAGATGTAATTAATACAATAGGATAGATGTCATAATATGGTATCTCCCCTTCCTCCTCTTGTCACACTTTTGCGGTCCCCACCCCCTTCTTCCTCTTGGAATGTGATGTAATCAATAATGACTTCTTAACAGAAGGTCATAAACATCTATAATATGATCAAAAGAATCTAAAAGCCATATCTTTTCATCTGTGTCTTCTAATTTAAGGATTGAATTTTGGTTGCAAAATAGATTTATTTTAGCATTTCAAACCATCATCCAAAACTTTTTATTAAACAAATAAAGACACTAGGCCTCTTTTCCTTCAATCTGAAAATTTTCTGATTTATTAAGTAAAAGTAATGTTTATAATATTTTGTATTATTTCACCCAAAAGAATCTAACTTTAATCATATAACTAAAAGTAATATGTAAAAATATAACGCTTTTTCCATGAATGTCATTTATATCTGGATTCTTAAGATTAGGGGGTTTCAAATAGCAACCTGCAGGCTTCATAGGGTCTACGATGTTTTTTTTTTTTTTTTTTGTAATATGCAGGCCTCTTTGCGACAGTTAATTATTCCAGATTACACATTCTCCCCGAGAACTAAAAGTATTTTAATTGCAAAGAGAAAACATTTGATACAAATCTGATGATGTTTATTCAATAGTGAATTTAAATAATTTACCTTTAAAAAAAATAGATATAACTCCCATATTTATAAAATAAAATTGTTGAGCCATTGATTGTTCAGACACCCCCCCCACACACACACACATTACTTTTATGATCATTTGTGGCCTATGAATCTGTATGTTGGAAATTATTGCTTTTGATTATTTACTTTGTTTTTGTTTTAGTTGCAAAACTGATAGAGGGTGCTAAACTGTCTCAAATTGTTAGAACATCCAAACTAACATATAAAAGGGGGTCAAAGTTTACTCAGCTTTTTCACTTCAGTCTATTTAGTTGTTGAAATACAAAAAAAAGGGGAGGGGAAGCTTGCATTTTATGAGGCAGTGTAGTGATTATATTGGTTATTTTGAACTAAATCAGGGAAGTATAATAAAGAAATTCCTGACTTTGCATAATCGTCTCCCGCAAGAATAACTTCAAGAGTGTCACTGATTACTTGAATTTAAAAATATATAGTGTCATTTTAGGATATTCTGTATATATTCATGTTTCCTGATACATGATATTTTGATTAACCTATTTCAGTATTTAAAGTTGCATCAACATGACAGTCATGGACACGATCATGATTCTGAAACAACTTTGGAACGCTTGTTCCCAAGTTATTTACAACGCCAGCTTGCTTTCCTCTTCACTATGTATCTGTTGTTCTTGGTGGAATGTATCTTTTCTGCCATGACTGGTGAAAAAAAGGTACTAGATTAATCAGATTTCCTTTTTTTTTATTGATTTGTTGATCTAGAGCTGTAATACAATGTTTGTTTAAACATGGATGTAAAATTGATAATTTTTAGGTCTAGAAATTTTCTGTAATATTTAGTTTTATATAATATTTTGCCTGTGTTTTATTTATTTATTTTAATGATTTATACAAGTAGAAAAATTCTTTTCCCTCTATTTAGTTTAGTTATTTTCTAAATTATTCAAATGTTAACTGTTAAATTTGAAGAATTAACAATGTCTATATGTTGATTACATACTTTCATTGTGTAAAATGTTATAATATAGTTTTATTATACAGTGAAATTAATATCTTCCTCTTTTTAACAAATTTTCTGTTTTTTGAACATGAGTTTTATTTTTTACCATCGTTGTTTGTAAGTAATGAAATTTTTATAAAAGAAAATCTTAGCCATGCTCATAAAAACACTATTAATTATAATTCCTTTGGTGTTCTTTCACAACAGTTTTATTGTTCATTATAATGTCAGTTGCTCTGTGCTTTTTTGTGTTTAACCCATTTATTCCAAGAATTCTTTTGAGAATTCTTGCATTTCAAACATAAAATTTTTTCCTTTGTCATTTATTATTAATGCCTGAGGGGGATGTTTGGCATTTATTGTTGAATTATGAGTGGTGTTTTGTTTGGCATGAAAACGTGTCAGAGGGAAACAGCGAAGGGAAAGTTCATGGGGCAACACTAAACCTAGTCATTAGACTTCCTGCAGGAAACAGATACTAAATGTAATAGTGGATTCTTACAAATAAGTGGCTAAATGAATTGCTGTTGCTTCTACTTTCTATGTATCTGACAGAGGTTTAAAAATCTCTATTTGTACTGTTTTAATTATGAATACCATTATTTTTATTTTCAAATTGCAAGCTTCTTATTATTTAATTTCAAATTTCTGTCATTAAATTAGACAAATATTACTTTTCGAAATGAGTGGCATGAATAATGAAAATAAAAATTGGCAGGAGATCCTGCCCAGTAGATCAAGTGTGTTAAAATACAGCATTCAAGAAGTCAATAAATGAGAACTGAGGTGTTTAGAGTTTAATAAAATTAGTTCTATATTATATATATAGAAGTAAAAAAAAAAAAAAAAAAAAAAAACCTAAATTTATTTTTAAATTATTATTTGTTCATATGATAGCTATTGAAGGTATTTATATAATTAATAGGTATAAAAATGGTAAAACAGCAAAGCAACATTTTTATGTAGCATCTATCCATGAAATTTTCATTTACATTGAAATTCACAATAAAAAAGAAAATATTTATTATCTATTTTTCTTTAAAAAATGGGTGATTCATAATAAGCCTCTCTTTAATCACTGGTCAAAGGAACAAAAAACCGTAAAATTCAATACTAAATATTTTACATAAAACTATCAGTATGCCATAAAAATAGTCTTCATAATAAAACATATGGGGTGGGGGGATAAAAACAGTATTTACAGAAACAATTTTATAACTGTAGCAATTCATACTACAATCCATAAGCTGCTTAATTAAAACAAGTAATTTTTAAGGGAAAAAAATCCCAGAATTCAGTTTGTTGTTCCTTAACTTATTACAGTGACATATACTTATTTCACATCATTTGCCATAATTTAGTGAAAGTAGATTGGCACAAAATAATGATTTTTTGCGACAACTTTTTATTTTTGTTCACAGCCATTTTTAGTCAAACATTAAAGATTTTGACGTGTCTCTGTAGAAAAAAAAAGAAAGAAAAAAAAAAGAACTACACAATAAAGTGACTATTTTAATGTATAGTAGTACTGTGCAACTTAACACCATATTCAAATTTCATGACGATTGGCCAATTCTTACAAAAAAAATATAACCTTAAAAGTTAAAAAAAAAAAAAGACAAAACAAAACATGTCATTTTTGGATCCTATGAAATTGAAACAAGGTCACAGAGTCCTTTCAAACGAAAAAAAGAATGATCAAAATCGGAGCATCTGTTCAAAAGTTATGCATGGATATGCATAAACAAAAACACATACAAATGAATCTTATAACCCCTTTTGTTGGAAGTTGTTTAATAAACAAATACAGTCTTTACATTTCTCCCCAAGTGTAACTCAAATTGGACATATTTTGAATACTAAAATGATTATTTTTTTTGTCTTAATTTTGACAGATAATATTTTAGTTAAGAAGTTCTCTTATTATGTGCCATTTTGTTTTATTTTATAGGATCCTCAAACTTAGCATTATTTTGCTGAAACAGGATCACACACTCAGCTGCTAAAACAGTGTAAGTCAAAACATTTAATATTTCCTCCACAAAATTTGATTTAAAATACAATATTAGTATTTTCCCATAAAACTTTTTTGAGTTATGCATGACTTAAATAAAGTTTTGATCAGTGTTTAAAGAGTTAACATGACTTTTGAATTGCCCATAATAAACTTAGAAGAAAACCTAAACAACTTGTAAACACTATCTATCTTATTTAAAACAAGTTTAGTTATTAAAACAAATATAATACAATTTTTCAGTTATTTATCTATTTTTTTTTAAATGTTAGTTGGGCGTTAAATTACCAACTATTGTTTTCATTGCCATCATTCATATTGCATTCATTTAATTTAAAATATGAACCTTTCTTTCACTCATTTCATTTAAAATACAATAATAATAATAAATAATATCATAAATAAAACATTTTATCTCATTATCACACTACTGTTTTTAATTTAGATATGCAAAAAATAAAAGCTGCTATATTGGCGAGATTTGCACCCAGCTAATATAAAAGTATCAATATTTTTTTCTGTCTCTTATGTAATAAGATTATATGTTTCCTAAATTTTTAATGGAACCTTTAACTTATGGAATAGATACCACAGAAACTTGTATATTATTTTTTGCAATTAATAAATTGACCATTGTTTCGAAAATGTAGTTAGTATTGAGAATTTTCAATTAACATTCTGACTGCTCAGCAAAAGAGCAAAATTGTAATGTTGTTTTCTCTGTAATTTAAAAAACAATGCTTAAAAAAAAAAAAAAAAAAAAAAAAAAAAAAGATTTTTTTTTTACATGATATGAAAAATTTAATTACATATATGAATATAATCCTTGAAAGTATTAATCATTACTTAATGTTTTAGAACTACATTATATCTGTAGAATTATATTAATTTAGATAATGCTACTATTGAGGCTACTTATAGTCTAATGAATGAATATATCAGTTCATGATGCTGAGAAGCTTAAAAGATTGCAATTTTAAATAGTTAAATCAAAGTTAAAATTTTGTACAAATTTAGAAATTAATTTAATCAGCGTGTTTTCAGTTGTGTTTACATCTTCAAGTTTAACTAAATCTTAGTATGTTATATGGTGTGTATAAATTCTTTAGATCATATACAGAGATACCAAAAATAATTCAAATTATTTAGCTTTTATGGATGGGATTTGCTGAAAATGCATTTTCAAGTGCAAGTTTACTATACTATATGTGTGAGTATAATATCAAATCATACACGGGACTGTAGAATAAGGTTATGCAAACACTGCCATCTATGAATGGCATTTTTAGTTGTCTTATGCATTTGTCAGTAGAATTAAATTTCAGTTTCACTATGTGATAAAGATCTATAGAGCATATACAAGGCTGTACAAAGCATTTCATAATCTATGTATGATGCATGATTTTTTATTCTTGTTTGAATTTGCAAATGATTTTTTAGTTTTTGTAAGTGTAGCATTTTTCTATGCAGGAGCATCATGGGCACAGTCACGGTCCAGTTGATATCTCTATGAATGACTTGGCTCTTTCTGGTGGTGATGTCGTAAGTTTATAGTTTAGAAATTACATTTTTAATTGTTCTAATTTCCGTATTGTTTGTAATAAAATTTGTTGAGTACTTTAATTTGATTGTCATGAAATGTCACTAAAAAATATAAATGCAGTAGAGTGCCAATTATCCGAATTTCTAACAATCAAACCTCTAACTAGCTTTAAAATATATATATATATATATATATACAATTTAAATATACTTTCTCTTTATTAAAGAAAAAACTCAGTTTTAAACCTAAATTTTTACAACTCAGCAACACAACTCAAATTATATGAGGAAAAAAAAAGATTCTTGTGCATTTGACGTGTTAAACTGTTATGGGTCCTCTCCCCTCACGTGAAAAGACCCGCTCGCTAATGTTAATCCTATGGGGATTATTTTTCTAATATCTCGTTTGCATTTCGATATTTTTAAATATATATATATTTTTTTTTTGCATTGGATAGCTGAGACCAATCTCAATTTCTGTTAGAAATCTGTAATCGCACATTACGTCATTTAGTTCATTATTTTATTAAATCTTGATTGGTTCTCTTATCAGTAATTTCTATTGGCTATCTTATTAAAAATCCTTATTGGCTCTTTTCGAATCCTGTCTAAATGTTGTAAATAGGAGTGATTTTCTCTTTAAACTCATTGTGTTTCTTATTTTCATGTATATGATTCATTAACCTCTTCAATTAACGCAAACTCCGTGGATATTCAACAATTTCTGCCATTGATTACTTTTTCAATTTTCTTTGTTGATTTTTTTTTTTCAAAGATACGTTCACTTTCGGAACCGGTTCCATAAATGAAAGTATCTTCGTCAAAAAAAAAAAAAAAAAGAAAAGAAAAGAAAATTGAAAAAGTAATCAACGGTGGAAATAGAGATTGGTCTCAGCTATCCAATGCAAAAATTAAAAAAAAAAAAAAAAAAATTGAAATGCATATGAGATATAAGAAAAATAATGCCCCATAGGATTAACATTAGTGAGTGGGTCTTTTCGCATGAGGGGAGAAGACCCTTAATCTAAAATAACTTTTGGAAATGACGGTGGTTAAGGGTATGCAAATTTCCAAAGGTGCCGAAAAGGTGCTTCACAATCTCACACCTCAAAAAGCAAGAATTTTATCCAGTAAACAAAGCTTTCCTGCTGATTTATCCATCAGTAGATGAAATCCTATACAAATGCTACCCCCAATTTTCTTCTAATCTGAAGGGCTAGTAAACACGAGAAGTCACTTTCACAGATAGAATCCATTTAAAACAATCCACTTTATAATCTACTAGATGGAACCCGTCAAAACTTGACGGAAAAAAAATAGAATAACAATATTAGTAAAATAAGCTTCTTTATTACATAAGAAGGGGTGCATATGAAACAGTCTTTCAAATATTTTATTTTAAAAGTTTTTTCCCCCAGTCAATTACAGTGCTATTTCCGATGCAAAATCCAAACAAACAATCCGTAAACAAAATGCAAATCAGTTTGACATTACCGCCATATTCCCCACGGCAAGAAAGAAAATTTCCTGGACCTATGAAATATCATACAAATAGTATATCCCTATGTTCATCTCATATTCAGTCAATAAAAGAACATAGTAAATAAAGCACACATCTCCCCCACCCCTGTGATAATGCAACCGAATGAGCTCCTATACGCATGTGCATTGCATCTCCCCAAACGTACCGTCGAAATTCGACGTTAAAAAAAAAGTTTTAAAATGTTTTGATCAAAATTCTTAAAATGTCTTCTTTAATCATTGTTCGTTTCAAATCCACATCTTCTGAAATGCATCCATTGTTTTAAGCTAAACAATTTTTATGTAAAGATGAATAATTTTTTTTTTTTACAATAATAAATCAATCTGCAGATAAGGAAGATTTTTAATGTTTTAAAGTGTAATTTATTTGTATGGTTTCTTCAGTTCCTTTACATAATCAGGATGATTATTCCTTTTCCATAATTAAGAGAAACAATGTAAATAAATAAATATCCAAGATTATTTTTTATTCTGTTTTCATTAATATATTGTAAATTTTTCCTAATTATTATTTTTTATTTTTGAGATTTAATGGCAACATTCTTCCGTTTGTTTATTGGGCGCTACAGTTTGGCGAATTATTTGGGGTGCTTTTCGGTTAGCCGGGCGCCAGTGAAGTATATATATATATATATAGTATATATACATAATACATGTATATATATATACATATATATATATATAGTATATATACATACATATATACACATATATATAATGTGTGTACATATATATATATATTACTGGCGCCAGCTAATGGAAAAGTACCTAATTTGGATATAGTTCTTTTTCTTAATGGGACGACGGGATAATGAATATTTTTGATGGTACCAGAATATTTTTCTGTATTTTATAGTTATATTAAGAAATACATATTTTTAAGATTTGCTGAAACACTTATTTGTTTACTTTTTCATGCATTATATTATTGAATGTTGTTAGTTCTCTTATTCTCTTAAATATACCCTACTTATATAAAAATAGCGTGTGTTCTCTGCGGTGTTTCGCATAAACGTAAAATTCAGGTTATTTTATCCAACTTTGCTGTCACAACTGCTTATGAAGCAGTCATTTTTTGGCAATTTTTTTGTTACCTGTAAAATGTTTGTTTTTGGTATAGCCCAAACTAAGAAAAATTTGGGTACTTTTCCGTTTAACGGACACCATTTTCGCAAAGCATATATTTACATGTATGGCATGGTGTCGGTATAACGGAAAAGTACCAAAATTTGCGATCGATCAAATAACTGAATTTCGTTAAGCATTAAATTTTCTGGTACTTCTCTATTATCCGGTCGACCACTTTTCATAACAAAAAACTCTCGCCAAACTGTAAAATTAAATGCCAAAAATGCAGTCCGATTTACTTGATGTCAGAAGCATTATACGTGTTTGTTACGTCATCAAGTGGTTTTTAATTCGACATTTGCATCTATTTTTCATTATGTTTTACTGATTTATTAGTTATTTCATAAATTAAAATAACAATCGTGTCCTTAAATTCTTATATTTTATTTATTTTGATATTCCAATGGCAACGTTCTCCCGTTTATTGGGCGTTACAGTTTGGCGATAGTTTTTTGTTATGAAAAGTGGTCGACGGGATAATAGAGAAGTACCAATTTTCTTATTTTTAATCTGAGAAAGAAACAATAATCATGTATTTAATTAATTTTCAATATGCGGTGCAACCAAAACAATTTTGATTAAATCGGTACAGATATCGCAGACGCACCGGTGTTAATTTTTGGCGCCTAAATGACGATTTTTGCTTTGTATGGCAATCTGGTGTTTTATAATAAAATTGAATATGTGTGTAAATAAATAAAATAAAATAGGTACTTTTATGTTAGCTGGGCGTCAGGGATAACTCTCCAAATCTTGTTTCAATTGGAATAATTTAAATTGCAACATTTTACGTGCGATTTGTTATTCATATTGATATGTTTATGTTTAGATATTTTATTATGATTATATTCTAGCTAATTGTAAGTAAGTTTTTTTAAGATTTTATATTACAATGTTAAAATATTACCTAGTTCATATTAGCTAATGTCAAAAGATTGGCAAACCACAGAGTTCAGAGAATAAATTCTACGCCTCGCAAAAATGGGAGTTGCCGACTTTATGACATCATAAGCAGAAGTAAAAGTTTAATTGAAAATTTCGGCTAATTAATTAAATTTTTGAACAAACGAATGCACGATAACAAATCTGTGTCCAAATATCTTTAATTAAAAAAAAGAATGGTGTAATTTGATGCAGTAGTTTGTTCTCACGGATTGTCGAAAGAAATCGCTTAGCGTTTTAAATATATAGATCAGTGGTTTCTGCAAACTGATAATTGGCTTCATGGACATTAGGGTCTGATGGTGGTGATCAAAAGAGGGCACTGGAAATACCACTTCAAAAACAGTGAGAACAAAATAAAATAAACACTTTTCTTATTATAGAAAAGAAAAAAAATTCTTATCTTATGAGATGTTTATAACTTAATTAGAGAATATTGACAGTGTCAACAGTTGAAGTTCCTGTTGCAATTTGAATATTTCACACCAGTGGTGCAATTACTTTTCGTTTAATGTTACATTCAGTGTTTGTGAGCAGTTATCTGAAACTTTGCGTACCTGAACTGGGTCTGGTCCCGACATGTTCAGATAGTTAGCACCCTGCTGTATCAATATATTTTCACCCTTTAAAATATTTCATCTAAATTCACTCCCCTGCTTTAATTTTCTGTTTTCTCCCTTTGCACCCCTGCTTACAGCTCTTTAATTAAAAAAAAAAAAAAAAATCTTATTTGTTACTTTGTTTGTAAAAATAAATAAATAATCAATCATCTAAATCCTCTTCCCACCACCCATAATCACTCAAAGTTATAAATCCTTAAAATCTTTAATTTTTAAAACAGTTTCTGTGCTTTTTGTTACTTCTTGTTAACAATAAATAAATAAATATCTAAATGATTTCCTCCCCATCAAAATGTCTGCTTCTGCTTTCCCCCACCAAAGCAGAGATTTCGAGATATGCGGATGGGAGGAGTAAAGGAAAACAATTTCTTCTTCTTTTTTTCCTTTTTTTGCAGTTTGACTGTTCTTACTGCTGTATAACTTTAATCTTCCTCAATATATATATGCCAGTTAGGTATGTGCATACTAGAAACTGAGCTTTTCTGATACGGTATACATAACATGTTGGGTAACAAACAAATTGAATAATTCAATAAAAGGGAAACTGCTTCTGCTCTTATAGCAGATGTGCATACTACAGGGGAAGGATTTATTTCTTTGCAACATATTGCTTTTTCTATATTTTTCTGGTATAATTAAATTTATTCATCATTGATTGTTATTATGTTATATATTATATCATACACTGTAAAACCACTTGGAATTTAATTTTCATTCTTGTTACTTATTTTGGCTGATTTTATCAGTCAATCTCTATTGTGATGCAAGGAAATACAGTTATTATAAAAATTACATGTGTTTTGGCTGTGTTTTTTTTTTCTTCGTCACAGTCTCATTCAGGGTCATGCATCACAAAATAGTAGATAAATCCACCATAGTTACAATGATGTATTGTTAATGGAAATTTCATTATTTTATAAAAAATAAAAGCATGAGAATTTTTTTCCATGATTATTCCTCAAATGTAAATATAATCTGTGTTTATTTATTGAGTGACATTTGATTTTAAAATAATAATAATTTTTCTTTAGGAAAATGGTGAAATAAAGCCCAAGCTTTCATACTGCTCAAGGATAACAGAATTTTTAAAACCTTCCAATTTGTTCTCTGGTAAGTATTTCCTCTCCCCAAATTCAAACTCTGAAATTATATATTCATAAATATAATGGCAAGCTAAGATCCACCAACACTAAATTTGCACTAATCATACCTTGCAGATTCTTTAAAAAAAGGAAAATTTTGCTTTGATTCTTTTAACTATAAAAGTATTTGAATTTTGCCAAAGCTCAAAATATTAATAAAATAGGATTGTCACAATAACTGGTGAACCCGGTGAATGCAGGAAATTAAAAAAATCACCTAAAATGCAGGGAATTTTGAAATTGTCTTTTAAAAACCTGGAAACTAAGGAAATTTTAACTTTTTTAATTTATTTCATCTAAGTAAGAAAGACAGTCATGAAGCAGAAAATGGCATCATAATCAATGCACAATTCATAATTTTTGTTCCATTTTTACCAAACTTCATACTTTAAAAAATGTTTTCAAATATTAGTAACCTTTTGTTCATTTATTCTGGTCATTTCTTAAAATTTATGTATTTTTAAATTTTTCATAATTAATGTGCAATGTATGCTTTTCCTATATTTTTTCTTTTACTTTATACTTTTACATTTTAAAGTAAACAAAAGTAATTTGTATTATCCTTATTCTAAAATTAAAAATATAAGAAAAGATATACTCTTTAAATACAATATATGTCAAAGTTGAAGAAATTTTCCCAACAGATTGTAAAAAGTATCTCGGCCAGTATTTGAACCTAGGACCTTTTATCTCAAATCCTGTCCTAGATACTTTTCACTCTGTTGGGAAAATTTCTTCAACTTTGCCCCCCCCCCCCCCCTAAGAATGTAGTATTTTGTGTTGAATTCTCATATATATATACAGGGTATTTTTTTTTTAACTGATGCTATTCAGAGCCGCCTGTAGCTCGTTCTAATAACTGGATTGATACACAATTTTGTGAATGGACTAAGAAAACCATGGGAAAAAAGATTCCAACAAAAAAAAAAAATTAGTTCCAATCACCACCGATAGGGGGAAATGTGGCGCTGTGGTAATTTATGCAACTGAGAATTAGCATAAAATACGGGCAATAAATGCAGATGCAAATTTTTACTTACGCAAGTGACAGTAGCGCCAATAGTTTAAGTTATAAATGCATGCGAAAATCACCGAGAAACAATTTCAGCTCAGATTGAAAATGAATCTCACGTTACCGCAGCGTGCGTTACTTGTGAAGTTCTATTATTGTAACCAGTGCAATGCACCAGCCGCTCTTCGTTTACTTAGAACACGCCATAAACTGCACAAAGGACCTATATCCGTTAATGTATTGAAAGCAATGATTCTGAAATTCGAAGAAACAGGCTCGCTAGCAGTTCAGTCAGGCAGAGGACATAAACCGGTGGCAGAAAAGGTGATAATGGATGTTTCAACTGCAATCAACCAAAGGGAAAGTGTAAATGATGAATAAAACATGGCATTTTATCCAAATTATTAATCTTGTCTGTTTCTGATGTTTTTTTTTCAATGTACAGCGCCACATTTCCACCTATCGGCAGTGATTGGAACTAATTTTTTTTTTGTTGGAATCTTTTTTCCCATGGTTTTCTTAGTCCATTCACAAAATTTTGTATCAATCCAGTTATTAGAACGAGCTACAGAAATAGCGTCATATACTGAATAGCGTCAGTTAAAAAAAAAAACACCCTGTATATACAATAATACCTCTGATATACAATCACTCCCAAATTGTGGACATCTCTCTATCGTGAACACTTTTTCAATCCACATCATCTATTTATTTGTATGCTTTTATCGTTGAATAGCGAACACCTCTGATTATCCAACAAATCCTGCAGTTCACAGGTGTCTGGTATTTAGAGGTTTTACTGTCTATATCAACTAAGCATGCAAATCATATATAAATATATTTAAGTTTAATAATGATCTTTGGTGTTGTTTCATCATTAAGATTATTTAATTTAACATAAAGTAATTTTAACTTTGCATCTAGTTACAGTAATATTTTGGGGGAAAAAATAATGGTTTAAAAATAATTGTTTTTCTTTTTAGGAATATCTTCCAAGGCTGCTGTGATTGTGCTTGCAGATACTGTCCATAACTTTGCAGATGGCATGGCCATTGCTGTGGGATTTTCAATGTCCTACAAAGACGGATTCTCCACTAGTGTTGCTGTGTTCTTCCATGAGTTGCCACATGAAATTGGTCAGTGGCTTACTTTATTTATTAGCATACTCAAACACAGCAAAAGTTGCATAGCATTGATAGTGTTTTTTATAATGTTATTTTTTTTCTAATTTTCTATGGCACTTCTTTGTTATAAAGGACTTGGCATAACCCAGTCTCAAACATGGGTGTAAGTCAAGAAATTTCATGACTGAAATATAATGTTTCCATGACACTTGGATAAAATATATTCATAACCTAAGTTTCCAAGTATTTGATTAATGTCCCCAACTCTTGGTTCGTTTAGATAGATTTTTGTTTATTATCATACATTACAAATTTGAGGGTGTATGTGGCCAAAGGCAACAGGACCCGACAACTCTAAATCTCTCCTGGAGAAAATGTCTGAATTCAACCATTTTTTAAGGTTTATTTAAAGTTTGTTATTACCGCAGACCCAGACAACGCTGGGCAGTTCAGCTAGTATTAAATAAATTGTTTTTGATTTTATGCATGAGATAAATTGCTTAGTTTTCTCTATATTAGAAAAATTCTTTCCGACTATATATATTAAATAAATTGTCTAAATATTAAACTAATTACTTGTGTATACAGGAAATATTGAATAGATGCCAAAATTTTCTCTCTTATGTCAAGGGCTCTATAAAAAATAAGTACCAAAAATGTAATAAAGACCATTATTTAAACATATAAATAGAGTTAGTTAACATATTTTAGATGTACTGTGTAATATAATCAGAGGTGCCAAGCTGTCACTATTCTTCCGTAATATGTGGGTTATTTTGACCCAGGTTTAATATGTTTTGTACCAGAAATTTTTTTAAGAAATGAAATTAAATATATTCCCCATAGAAATCTGAAATTAAATAAATAAAGATTCATCAAATAAATTTTCTGATTTGAAACTTTGTTAAACTGGGTCAAACTAATCCACATATTACAGAAGATTGGTGGAAGCTTGTCATCTCTGCATAAATATACCTGACATTTTTATCTACGAGTCTAAATCTTATTCAATTTTTTAGGTGATTTTGCTATTCTCATGAACTGCGGATTGAGTTATTGGAAGGCATTTGTTTTCAACATTCTGTCAGGACTATCAGCATTTCTTGGACTAGCAGTCGGTGTGTTTACGGCATCTATGTTTAGAGAGTGGCTACTCTGCATAACAGCGGGCCTGTTCTTTTTTGTCGTCATGGGCGAAATGGTAAGTTGCTATTAATAAGATTGAAAACTGTCTAATGCTCAAGTTTTTTAATCTTTCGTAATCATTTGGATTAATTTAACTTGATGAATTAATTCATTAACAGGCTTTTATCAATATATGTATTAGAAAAATACATCACCCAATTTAGCAATTTTTAAAAATTTCTATATTTTGTTTAGGGCTGTTCTCAAATCCAAACTGATATAGCTCAAATCAAGCACATTCCTGAATTCATTTTTATTCGTAAATGCATAAAATGGGGCAATATTCTTATTCAGGAAATATGAAATTGAATAGTGTTTTCTATGTTTCGATATAGGTAAAGGGTTTTTCAGAAAATGACGACAAAGTTGTCATTTCAAACTGATTTTCATGATGTGACAGCTCAGTAAAAAATAGCTCATTAATGAAAAATACTATTTGATTACAAATCACTTAAATAGTTGTGCTCGAAAATTACATTACATATATTCTATATTTAAAAAGGATTTTATGAATGTGTAAAAAAACGTTTCATGTTGTTGGGCAGGAGAAAATATTGTTTTGAGAATCACATTACAGATCTGTTGCAAAACCACCCCTTAAAACAATAAATCTTCATGAAACAGAATTAATGCTGATTCTAAAACAAAAGGGCCACCAGGAAGGAGAATTCAATAAAAAGGCATGCTGTTTTCAAAAAGGTACTCTTGCAACCTGCTGAATAAACAGATTTTAAACTTGTTTAGAGTTGCCTTTTATCAGTAAACTCTTACTTATGCAAATGTTGGTAGAAGGAAACAAAATTGGAGGATATTGACAAAGAACAGTGGTCAGGCACTGTGAAACTGTCTATGAAGGCCTGGACCGTGCGAAGAGAAAACTGCGCCCAGGGCAAAGTTTCAATTTGGTGCCCGACCTCCCTTCTTTTTGTGACAGATAACACAAAACTGATTAAGTACAGAAACAGAAATAAATTCTATTGAATAAACATTTTGAGTTTATTTTGGAACTTTAAAAGGTTTAATTTTAATTCAGAAGTTGCAAACAACTAAATAGCATAAGAGAAAATTGCACTTATTTATTGGAGAATACATGATATTTCGCGACAGAAAAAAAAAAGAATGATGATCGATGACCAAAAAATGAATAAATTAAACCGTGGTTGGTAGTATAAATTTGCTGCCCCCTCAATTTTCGCGCCCGGGGCGAAGTCCCCCTTCGCACAGCCCTGATGAAGGCGACATGGAACTCACAAGGAAAGCCTCCATAAGCCCAAACTCAAGAAATTTTGAAAAATATTAGGAATGCTCTTCTGATATAAATATGCCTGTTCATAAAAAAAAAAAAAGTTTCTGTTGGGTCACAGTTGTATGGCCATAGAAAAATTATTTGCAAACACAATGAATCATAAAAAAATACTGTTTTGTGTTCATTGACATTCCACTTTTCATATTTGTTAAAATGTACCCAAGCTACACCATTTATATAGCCATTATTATTATTATTTTTATTCGGATAACAATTTAATTTTTCAGATAAAAAAAAAATGAGGTTTAGAGTTAACTTGAATTACATGTTAAAATAAGCAAAAATCCATAAACTATTTCTTTGTTTAAATTCTGTAAGTATTGGAAATTCAGTCATATATATGCATTTGATAAGCACCAGTCTTCTTCCCCAAATCATATTACATCAAATCGCAACATTTTTTTTCCAAAAGGTATTGAGTAGGCGTAGATTGTAAAAAATGATTTAACTTTCAAACGCCATTTGGATTCTGGTATAAATTTGAGAAATAGATTAACTTTAAAGCATCGAGAGAAAAATTCACATTAACGTTAATTTGAAAATAAACTTTATGTGACTGTATAAAAAAATCTATGAAAGCTACGATAACAACTTTCAAAAGGTAAAACACTGCTGTCTGACTTAATAACCAAAATTTTGTGGTGATTTTCACAAAAGTTAGAACCTCGGAGGATGATTGATCAGAACAAGCATTCCATTTTAGGTTTCTAATAAAATTTACACAGGACCACATGGAAAATAAGTTTTTTCCGATAAAATAAAAATTATTAGGATTGGATCATGTGTTTGAAGGTTATATATAAAAAATGCACACAAAAAGAAAAGAATATATTGCCATATTGCATACCATCTTTTTTTTTTAAGTTGGCCAAAAATAGCAATTAAAGTATCTAAGATATATACTATATATTTTTTCTTTTTGTGTACACTGAAATGGATTTATTGTTAAAATTCACTTTATCCAAGTATTATTTTAAGAATGAAAAAGCTACCGTCAGTCTGAAAATTTGTGTCTTACTTATTTTTTAATTTAATTACTTAAGCCTTAATTAAACAAGATAGTATAATTTTATCACTTTTTTTTTTTTTTGTAAAGTATGAAAAATATTACTGTAATTTATCTTTTTCAAATGTTACCTATATTTTTGTCTATCCATTCAAAATTCATCAATTATACTATTAAAATCAGTGAGGGAACTGTTAGTCATAAAAAGGTAATCAAAGGAGAATGATTTGTAAAGAGATACTAAAATGAACTATTTTATTAAATAAAATTTATATATATATACATGAATATAAAAGCTTAGTTACAAAGTGAATGCTGATGCATGTCATCAATATTTGCTATCAGAGTTAACATTAAACTTCTGAGTCATGTATAAATTAATTTATCACATTTTAAACCGTGATAATAATAATAATTTAGAAAACTTTATGAAATATTATATCTTTTTCTTTTGGATCTGCTTTCTCATTTGTAGTCTTCTTTGCACAAACTTTTGCAGCAGATTCTTCTAATTGTTCAATTTTTCTTTTTATCCCAGTTTTGGCAAATTCTGGAGTGCTATGTTTATTCTTACTTTTATTTTCTATTTTTCTGTCCTTTACTGACTTATTGCTTTCTTTTGTTTCAATCTCAACATTATAACAATTTTTATTTGGACTTTCTTCTTCATTTTTTTCCACCATATTGACATCATCTAAACCACTTTCATTCTCTTTAACTTCTTGTATCTCCATGTCTTCTTTTTCTGGCTCATTTTGTTTTCCTTTGACAACAACTACGGTGCCTTTTCTTCTAGAAGTGGTAGACGGCATTTCCCTGTATAAACAGTAACTAAGTTAAATTAAAAATAATAATTCAAGGAGAAATACTTGATAAATGTAATTATCCTGTAAAAATACTTATAATAAATAAATTTTATTATAAAATATCAATTTATAGTTCAGCTATTGCCAAAACTGTAAAAAAAAAAAAAAAAAATAGCTTCACCGAAGTATTTATGATTAACCTTTTCAGGTTTAAATATTGGCCAGAAGGCATTCCTTCATAATCGACAATAATGATCTTAAAACCTACTAAGTACTTCTTTTCCCCAGAGTTATATAGTTAATCTGTGTTTCAGGATTTCATGATTAACAATAACTATGGGGGAAAAGAAGCGCTTGGTAGATTAGTGACTTTTCAGAATTCGTCGATATTTAAAAAAACTCAAAAGGTTAACAAAAATTACCTAAGTGGAATACTTTCGTCCCCAAAAATACCCAAGTCATTAACTTTTTATGATTTTAATGTTTCAGCTGCCTGACATGAGACTGGAATCGAAGAAAATGTGGAGAGAGTTTGTAGTTAAGATCACAGGCACTGTTCTGGGAATCATCACCATGATTTGCATTGCCATGTATGAACTGTCTGCATCTTGATTGGTTCTAAGAGTAACTTCGAGCATTCTTCATCACTTTACATTTGTTATGAAAAGATTGAAGAGATTGTTACACAGTTTTCATTTTATGGAGTTTTATGATATTTATTTTTGCTGTTTTTATACACTGCTATTTTTTATAGAGCTTTATACTGTTAAATCTGTCCAATTTTGTATTTATAAATTTATGTTCTCAAAATGTTGTTTGATCTCATTTATTTAAACTCTCTTTCCCATGATTGTGTTTTATTACATTGGATTTTTTAAAGGTGGAGAAGCTATTTTAGCTCTTAATATGCGAGTAGGCAATTATTATATTTCCTCCTGACAAAGCTAAAGTACATTTTTTACATTTTAAAGTAAATTAATTTGATCTGATAGCAAGAAGATGTTGTGTGAATACAAAAAAAATACAAAGCCATTATGGTAAATTTTTGCACATAAGGGCTAAATAACTGGAGCCTCCAGCTTAAAATGGATTGTACATCTCTATAAAAATCCAATCCAGAACTAGATTTCTAGATTATTTATTTATCTATTGACTATTATGGTTTCCAACTTGTGTGCTGTGGCACAGTGTTGTGCCATGAAAGGAGCTCAGGTGTAGTTCGAATCTTGGCTAACAGCATGCTATTATCATGACTAGTAGCTGATATCCTAAGTAGTGAAGTTTTACACTTCAAGATCTCGATTTTTTAAACATGATTGCTTTAAAATTAATTTAAAGTTTCTATTTATACTGTATTTGATGTATAAATCAACCCTATTTTTTTAACACGTTTAACATTTACAAAAGTAACACAATACTTTTTTTTTGAAAAAATAAAAGTGTTAGAAGAAAAATTACACATAAAATATTATTAGAAAAATACTTAAACAATTTTTCTGAAAGATGATATTTTGCATAAACAGGATAAAATAGAACTTGTGATCCACATGACCATTTTAGAAAATTTCCCAAAATTTTGTGAATCTAACAGCAATGAAGAACATTTAAATTTTCGAGATGAATCATTTCCAAGATTAATGGTATGTTAGAACTAAATCTCTGTTTGTATCAATATTTTTTGCTTAAAATATTTCAAAATACAATAATTTATACTTTCTTATGTCTAGTTCTCATAATTATAAATTTTAATCCATGTCAACAATTAATTTTTTACTAAAAAGAAATTAACGTTTTTAAAACAATAAATATCTATACTAATAAAAGAAAGTTTTGCTCTATGTGTCTGTCTGTCTGCAAAGGTTAGCGAAATCTAGCGCACCTAGAAGTCTGAAAATTTAGGCGAGGATAGTCCAAGGCCTCTCCTGGTGCACCTGAGTCTCATAATTTTAATAATTAACCAAAATATTAATTAAAAACTGATCAATAACTCATCTCTTTGTTTGTGAGCCAGCTTTCAGCACTCTTGCATGCCCAGAACCCGATTTGCGACAGCAAACAAAAATGAAGAACCGTTTGAATGAAGACTGCGTTCATTTCATAATTCTGTTTTAACTTCTATTGACTAAACCAATTGGTTTATTTAAAAACAAAAACCATATTCTAAAAAACCGCACTCTTATGTCTCAAATGCTATAATCAATTTGAAAAAAAATTGATGTTAACCCTTTGAAAAACACTTTTAAAAAAGGGTCATTTTCCCGGGTGAGTGTTTTCCCCCTTATGTTAATGCCGCACTAGAGTGCAATTTTAGAGATACTGACAAACCAAACAAATGCTCTTAAAGCTGAAAGCTTCTTATAATTGACGGCATAATTAGTTTTAAAAAATACAAATTTTAACCCTTTCAAAAACACTTTTGAAAAAGGGTTGTTTTCCCGGGTGAGTGTTTTCCCCCTTATGTTAATGCCGCACTAGAGTGCGATTTTAGAGATACAGACAAACCAAACAAATGCTCTTAAAGCTGAAAGCTTCTTATAATTGACAGCATAATTAGTTTTTAAAAATACAAATTTTAACCCTTTCAAAAATACTGCTGAATGCAGGTCATTTCACACCTCATGAGATGATTTTTTTCTGATGCTAAAAGTCTCACTAAACATTCGTATTTCAACACAATCTTTTTAGAGCATCTAGCTAGAGCAGATTTACACCACCTACAACAATTTCAAAATGTTCAGACAAGAAGAATTAAATTAAAAAATAATAATAATAATAAAAAAAAACAAATTTTTGAAGAAAACCCATAATAATGGGGTGCTTCTGTGCAAGTCACAATCAACTTTGGGTAACGTTTTCACTATGTAATATGCATATAATTTGACATAATTTCATAGAGGACTTGGAAACACACATATTTATAAACAACTAAAATTTCAGAGTTCGGATGACAAACACTATTTTTTTTTTCTATGTTAACAGACCCAACGAGAAAACCAAAACAGCGAGAAGAAAATGTATTTATTTTACAACCAGATAACAATATTTCTGACATAAGTTTTACATAGGCTGTAAAACCTTTATATTTATAACCAATAACAATTCCAAAGGGTTTGGACAACAAAAGTTATTTTTTTAAAACTCTGAAATGACCCTACATGAAAAAAGAAGAAAATGTTTTCTTACGATCACTTTTAACACTAATTATGCGTATTTTTTTGCGATTTTGTCATTAAAAATATAAATTCATATAAAATCGGGTTAAAGAAATAAATTAGAAATTTGGGGTTCATTTAAGGTTTTATCACGGGCCTAGCCAATGCCGGTTGGGTCAGCTAGTAGTACAATAAATTTTAACTATTGTACAAAATATGGCAGAAATGATAAATTTTGTAGGTCCTAATAGTAAGCGTAAGATTGATACTTATCTCGTAACTATTGCTACAGCTACATATCATGACGGTCTGATTTTATATTTGGTTATAAGTTGACTTCTGAATTTTCTTTGTGTTTTAGTGGTTTAAAAAGTTGACTTATACAAGAAAAATACATAAATCAGGTGTCTGTCCAGAAAAAATAAAATAAAAAAAATTGAATCTGCTAACAGACCTATCACAAAATTAAATAGAAAAAATGAACCCTTCATAACATTCAGTCTTTGAAAAAATCAAACCCTCCACATGAATATTTCCCACTATTTTTATATCAATAAAGTCTAAAGTAGAACTAATAAATTAAACTGGTTCCTATTTTTTAAGTATTTTACTGATTTTAAAATATTTTTATAATGGAAAATAATTATCCTTAATTTTTTGGGATTAAAACAAAATCTTTTAAATGTCTCTTTTAATGGCCTCTACTTTATATTATTGGAGAAAATCGTTATTTTAAGTTTGATGTTTAAAAAAAAAATTATTTAATTTTTTCAATCTCCCTTCATTGTACCACAAGCTGAAATGAATATATATTTTTTACTAATTAACACATGGGCTGATAAGTTCCCGGTCTAATAAAGAAAACCCAACTTTTTAACATAACTTTATAACATAATACATAACAAATACATACATAACTTTAATAATAAATAATAATAATAATTTAATAATAATAATAATTTAATAATAACAATAATAATTTAATAATAACAATTTAAAAAATAAATAAAAATAATATTTTTATAATAAATAACATAATTTTATAACGAAAAAGCTCCAAACAGTGCTCAGAATCATCGATTCGTTGTTGTTTTTGGTCAAAAGTCAACATGCGCGGCAAACCACTTTGACAACAGCTTTTTCATAGACAAATGTTCATTCAAAATAAAACCTACACGTTCCTTGGATATCTTCAGAGTCTGAGCTCTCTCCTGCAACTTCCCTTTGCGGTTCCCCAAAATGATTTTGTGGACTTTTTTATGTTTTCAGGAGTATTCACCTCTTTTGCGTGGTGCATCACTTTTGTCTGTACGACTACGTTTAAATTCAGCAAACCAGTCAATAATGGTTGATTTACCTGGAGCAGTGTCCGGATAACGCTTATCAAGCCAAGCTTTTGTTTGAACAGTGTTTTTTCCCATCAAATAACAGTTCTTGAAATTCTTGTTTATCCATTTTTTTGTTTATCAACAAAGTCGTTCAACTAAAACCTCTCTAACGTTTTATCCACATGGCGAATCATCATAACATTTTTCCTGCTACCTTTTAAAGGTTAGTATTTACTAAAAAAAAGCATTGGTTCGGCGATTGCAATGTCATCTGTGTGCCAGACCGGGAACTTTTCAGCCCATGTGTTATGTCTGAAACAAGTTGTTGAAATTCAACCGATTTTTTTAAAACTGATTTTTTCACAAAAATAAAAGTAAATTAAAATAAATTCACAAAAATAGGAAAACCTATAAATATACATGAAAAATATGCACAACAGGGAAAACACATTAGTCTCATACAAATATCCTTAAAATTAAATTTGGTATGATTGGAAGATAAATCTAAGAAATAACACTTATTAGTATTTACACTGCTGCAGAATGTGCAGGATATGTAGTCAGGGGGTTAAAGAAACTAGTCTATAAAGGGTGTACCAAAAATATTGATCTTGGCTTTTATTCCTTAAATATTGATCATGGACATATATTATAAATGACAAAGTTACGTAAAAAAAGGTACAGAATTTTATGAAATTGATTAAAATTTTCAGGGGATTAAATTAAAAGAAATAAAAAATTTAAATTTTTATACTGCCCCCGTACAAGAAATTTCCCAGTGAGTAAATTGTGCCCCATACACTAATAAAGCAATGTACAAAATTTCAACATTTTATCATAAAAAGTTGCAGAGATATGAAAACACATAAATGCTGACTTAAACCATTTTTCGATGCATGGCTATATGAGTTCACAAAGGAGAAAAATCATGTTGAATGATCACATTTCAGGGGTTGTGGTGTAAATAATGACTGTTAGATATATTGTAATTAATTATTTGTAATTTATTTATAATTGATTGTGATCTTTAGTGGAGGTAAAAAATGGTTTACATTCAGAGCCACAATAAACCAGTGAGATATTCTTTGCAGTCAGAAGTTGGAGAAGCGAAAATGATAGATTAAATTAGATTTTACTTTATGAAAAGACATCGATGACTTGAAATAAGAACACAAAAAGTTGGAGAAAGATCTGTTTATTTTCTTTTAAATTTGATGACAGAAGGAAGGCAGAACATCATGTTTTCCCATTTGGTACACTATTCTTAGGAGTGAGATTATTCAACAGAAAATCCTTTTATTTAATAGATTTCAAAACAGCAATATTTTAGATGACTGGCATTCGTTCGAAGAATCCATGATGATTAAAATCTTATTCTTGAGAATTATTAATTAAATTCAGGCAATCTTAAAATTAAAAAAAGTAATTCATCACTTTAAAAGTCATTTGAAGAAAGAATTTTTAAAAAACAATCGTTGCCGGCATTCCGAAGCAGGTACTATGATCCGGACTTCGTGCCGTAACAACTAAAAAGAATACGCCTTCATTAACCCACAGCTTTTACTGGAATTCTGATTAAAATTATGTTGCACAGGTATAAATACTAAAGAAGAGGGGTGCCCAAAAGTAATATAACGAGAAAATTTAAATTTATTAGTTAATTAAAAAGTAACGATAATTATTAAAAAACAAAAGATTTAAGGGAAAACTCAATTCTCAATTTGTGCAATATAAACACATCCTCTACAACAGCGCTAATGCAGAGGAAACATAAACTACGAAGCCACACCTCTGGCTACAGGCAGAACGAAAGTGATGTCACTGAAGTAAAATCACCGATGAAAAACACTCCCAAAAATGCCGTAGTAGGCTCAGAAAAGAGAAATCCCGACGCCCAGGGAAAGATGCCGATGTTAGGGAGAGCAACATCGCATGTGCTAAACAAGAATGCAACACATGAAATTAAAAGAACTGTGAGAGTAATCTCACAGGGGTCATACATATTACGAAAGAAAACAATGATTGCATAATTAAATAATAATTGTGCTATCTATTGGTACAAAAGTATCTAAACTGTATAGAAATAATAACTTTACGCAAAGATTACAAAGCTTGTTCAAAATGTTTTCCATCCATGTCAATACAGATATTTGCATATGCAAAAATTTCTGAGCTGTTTTAATGTTCATTGACTGTGCCATTTACAAGTTTTATTCTCTAATTCATCATGTAAAATTGTAAGGTATTTTTCAGGAAGGTTTTTAAATTTGTAAATAAAATTAAAGATAAGAGCCATATTTTATTTGCTTGTGATGCATTTCTGCATAGCGTCATCTGCACTCTGCTGTAAACATTTACATTTTAATTTATGATTAATCCCTCACCAATTTTGTTTAAACATATCTCTGAGACTTTTATGATAAAATGTTGAAATTTTGTACAGGACTTTATTAGTGAAGGGCACACATTTTACTTACTGGGAAATTTTTTGTACGGGGGCCATATAAAAATTTAAATTTTGTATTTCTTCAAATTTCATCCCCTGAAAATTTTAATTGATTTTATAATCTTTGCCTATGATCAATATTTAAGGAATAAAAGCCAAGGTCAATGTTTTTGGGACACCCTGTATAGTTAATTATATTAATAATATGTGCATTAATCAAACGTTATAAAAAATGTAGAATTTCTAACTATAATTACAGCTAAAGCAGTGAGAAATAAGATGAAATATCAATGTCAGCTTAGACAATCAACAAAATCAGTACAATAAACCCAACATAAGTGAAAAATTAACCAGGGCCAGGAATTTAACCTGGGACTACAGCATACCCCGCTGTAACTCTAACCACTAAGCTACCCTGGCTGATATCCTTTCAGTGTTTTTAGGTGTACCTTTAATGAATATCAACGTTAATTTATGTACTTTAATATATATATTGTGTGCCGATGGAATAGTAATTCATCCAGTGCTGTCTGATTGATGGCTAGTGACATTCCCCAACATGGATTATTAAAAAGGGAGAAATTGCTGAGGTAGGATATCGGCCAGGGTAGCTTAGTGGTTAGAACAACAGCACGGTACGCTGTAGTCTCAGGTTAAATTCTAGGCCCCGGCTAATTTTCACCTGTGTTGAATTTATTTTATGAATTTGTGCATCTGAGATAACTTGTTCTTTGAGTGTACCTTTAATGAATTCAGACTTTAATTTATGTGCATTAATAAAATCGGTAAATCTTGTCCAAATAACCAAAACTTTATTGGCAAATTTCAGTTAAAATTCTGAATGATATAGACATTACTAGCTGGCTTCGCCCGCTAGCGGGCCCCTAATTTACATTGGTGCCTCGAATCTTGTAAAACCTCGAAATGAACGAACCTCCGGTTCACATCCTTCTAGAACTGAACGAATCCCTGATCCGGGTCCCTGCTGCCTTCGGCACCGTATACCAGTCGTGCTACGCACACACCGGATAATCCTTTAAGCGCTGCAAAATCCATTAGTTCCCCTTCCACCTCCAGGGGCGCAATCTGTCCTATACAAACCCCAGCCTCGTGTTCCCGCTGCCTGTGGCACGATATAGCAGACGTGGCTGCAAAATCCATTAGTTCCACCTTCCGCCGCCAGAGGGCGCAATCTGTCCTATACGAACATAACCGAAATCTATAAAGCTATCCAAATCCAGTCGAAGGAGCCATACCCCGTTGTAATCGGGCCCATAGAACCCTAGATAGGAAAGTGCCCCCTGGAGGTGAGACTTGGAACTAAAATCGATAAGTCCTGTCGATGTCGAGTCGAATAAAACAAACCGCGTCATGATGGGAACCATACAACTCGAGTTAGCTGCAAAATCCGTTAGCTCCATGCAAAATCCATTAGTTCCACCTTCCGCCGCCAGGGGACGCAATCTCTCCTATACGAACATAACCGAAATCTGTAAAGCTATCGAAATATAGTCGAATGAGCCAAACGCTGTCGTAATGTGGCCCATAGGACCCGAGATACGAAAGCGCCCTCTGGTGGTAAAATTTGGAACTAAAATAGATAAGTCCTGTCGATGTCGAGTCGATTGATTCAAACTGCGTCGTGATGGGACTTATAGAACACAAGTTAGCTGTAAAATTCGTTAGTTCCACCGCCAGGGGGCGTAATTTGTTCTATACAAACATAACTGAAATCTTTAAGGCTGTGGATGTCGAGTCAAATGAGCCAAACCGCGTCGCGACCGAACCCATACGACTTGAGATAATTTTAAATGAAATAGCAAATTCCTAGATTTTTTTTTTCTGTACAAAAATCGAATTTTGTTAAAATAAAAAATTATGGGCCGAATTCGAAAATTTTTTTAATTTCTGAAATGTCAGCCCACTCTGAGCAAGGATGCGTACTCTTCAGATACAAAAATAAATTATTTTTAAAAGAATTATATAGCTTATAGAAACCGCAGTTCCTTTAAAAAGAAATTATTTTATCTCCAGGAATAAACGACGTGATGTCTGCTAATGAAATATGACTGAGATATCAGGTGTTCCCAAATAAAATCGTTTTAAGTGGTCTAATTAAACAAAAAATAATTGTAAATTCCGTCCTAATTATCTGAGAAATTCGAAAATTATATATTTAAAATCCTTGTGAAAACTTACAGATGGATGTATAATTTTCAAACCGATAAATGTAATATTAAAAAAAAATTTGATAGACTTGGAATACTTCCACTATAAAAAAAGATGTTTTGTTTCATTATTACTTCAGTAGACGGTTTGTCTCTGTCAAGACGCCGGCTGGAGTATTGTAATTAAAACTGATCTTTTTTTTGACTTAAGAGTTAAAAATTTGTTAATTGATAACTTCTCTTCTAATTGGTCGAATTTTAGCATTCTGAATTCACGATTTTCTTTTACATCTGTCTGCAAATTTTCGTGCCAAAGTGTCAATTTTTGCGATTTTTTGGAAAAAGGCTGGAAAACTTCCAGTACGCCATGTTTATCAGAGCCCGAATGAAAAATTATCAGGGTGCAGGTGGAAGACGAAAGCTGATTGGCTCGATTTCGAGCCTCGTTGCAGGGTCCCTTTCCAGTCAAAACTGAATTTGTTTCTTTGTTTTGGAAAAAATGCTCCTTTTTCGCTAATTTTCGAGACTTTGTTAATTAATAACGTTCTTAATTGAGGGCCGATTTCTTCGATACTGAGTATCACAAATCCCGGGATTTTTCCGAATTTTTTGAAACAAAAAGCGCTTTGCTACTCGCTACGGTTGCAGAGTTTTACTTGACACAGATACACAGACAGACGTTTTCGAACATTAATAATAAAGATTACAAAAAAGGAGAAATCTAACTCCACGCAATTGTCATTTTCAGAAGGACAAAAAAAAAAAGGATGAACTAACTTAATCACAGACTAAAAGCATACATATCTGTGTGATTAATTTATGCCAATCTAAAATTAAAATACAAAGGGAAAAAATAGGAATATGGCATTAACAGATTTATCTATAGCAGAAGATTGCATTTGCTTTAATCTCCAACCTTTTTGTTGTTATTTTTTAAAAATTAAACAATGTTTCCTTTTTCTTTTTTTGAGTTTGTGTGCATAATTGACTGTGGAATTAGTTCCCAAGACCAATCTTCCTATGTGAAATTGGTAAACTGATTCTGCCCCCCCCCCCTTCCTTTCAAACATCAAAGAAATGAACTAAATTACTTAAACTGAGAACATTAAGAATTTAAAAACCTCACTTTTATCACTATAAAACCTTAACATTAATCTATTAACCGTCATGAAATATTTTTAGCTTTCTTTAGAATTCAGATTGCAGACAAAAATTGGGTCTTCTTTCAGTCTCTTTCGCAAAAATCCATTTAATAAAAGAAGCTTCTTCTAAATTTTTTTTTAAACGCATTGTCCAGCAGTATAGAAATATAATGCCCATTTTTTTTAAAAATTCAAAATAGCTACCATAATTTTCAAACAGTAATTTTTGCTTTATTTAATCACAGACATTCTGTGATTAAATAAAATAAAAATCATTACTCAGAATTTCTGGTAGATGTTTTGAATAAAAAAACCCATTAAATTAGTGAGGAACTCGTCACCAATTAGCAACAACAAAGTATAAAACCTTTCATATGTTTTTTTTTTTCTTTTAAATCATTCTTTTATGATTTGAAATGTATAGTTTGCAAACAAAAACAAGCTCATTAGATAGGAAAATTTTAGCATGTAGACTTAAAAAGGTTAGTATTAATAAATGCTTCATTTGGAGTTTAGCAACTGGATTAGATTTTCTGTAACAAAATTTTATTTCTCTTTTCTCATAAAAATATTTCCCTTCCCCCACAAAATAGGGACAAAAAAAACTTGCATTGACTTTTGAATTAATCAGTTGAACATTAAATTTGAAAATATAACTATAAGTTGGACATTAGAAAATTTTTAAAACTAAAACTGCAAAGGACAATTACATGAAAGGATACCTGAATGTATTTAAATTAAAACAAGATAGTATTTTTTTTTTAACCTTTCACACTGCAGAGCTAAAACTGCACTTTTAACACTCAAGTTTTGAAAAGAAAAATGTGTTCTAACTGCTAAAATTTACAATAATTAAAGAATCTCTCACTTAGTTTATACTGTTAATTTTTACATGTGAAAATAAAATAGTTGTAGTAACAGTTAATATTAATTTATTTAATTCTTTACTCTTTTATATTTCACTTAATTTGGTTTTTGTGTGAATTTTGTAATCGATTTTTCACTGATGGGATAGATTTATAAAAAATTACACACACAGATGTGTTTCTCATAACATATAATGTTTTTATTATTAACATTTATTACAATTTTATTAAAATTTTTATTATTAATAAATTAATTTTAAGGCAACTATCAATTAGCTGAACGCAGGTGATAAATCAGCAATCATTCTGTACATGAGTTACAAAAATAATGGAGTTAATTATGCACCAAACCAGGCTTGCTGAAATAGGCTAACTGGCTGTAAAACTGCAACAATGAAATATTTTAAACACTAAAAAATAGAAAATAACATATAAATAAAGAACAACATTTTTTAAAGAATATGCTTTTAACAATTAACAGTTGAATATTAATAGAATCATGATTATACAGGGTGAGATCAATTTTAAAAAGTACCTGTTTATTTTTTGTATTATCCACATCTATAATATATGTAGCAAGACTTTCAACATTATTACTTATTAAATATGTCTATATTTAATGTGCGGGTATTGTTTTATTCACTTTCTAAATGCGAAAACTCGTTTTTTAAACATAAATTCGCATGAACATCATTAGTAATTTTTAATCCAATTCTGTGCAAATGATTGGAGTAAATTGTCTGCTTCTTTCAACCAGACCTTACCCCGTTAGATTTTTTTAATGTAGGGTTATCTCAAAGATAGGGTTTTCCAGAGAAGTCCTGCAAACATCGATGAATTAAAACAAATCATAACTGAAGAAATCTCGTCAATAACACCAACAATGTTGCAAAGTGTGTCAAAAAACTTTGTTCGACATTTTCATGTTTGCATTCAAAATGGTGGCAGACATTTTCAACAAATGCTGTAAGGAATGATAATGTAAAAAATTTGAATTAAATTATGTTTTTCAAAAATAAAATTATCACAGGATTAAGTAACATCGTGCGTCTTCATTTCTGTTTAACCTCACAAATAAAGTTATAACAGTCCAACGGTGTTGGAAATTGTCTCCCAACCTAAACAAGGTCCAAACAATTATACTTGTGTTAGAATAGTTGCCACATCCGTCAGATTTAAGGGTAATAAGAAAAACAAACGGGTGCTCTTTTAAACTGATCACCCTGTATGTTGCAAAAACAATTTAGAAATCCTGTATAGATAGTTTGAATAATGCTTTTTTTTTTTTCTTTCTTGTTGACATATCTTAAAAAAGAAACAGCGAAAATATAAATTTTTAAATAACTTCACACCTTCTACTAAGCATAAATCAAAACAGTGAATTTTCCATAATCAGGTACCATGCAAAATGAACATATACCAAAATTTATTAATGAAAAGTTTTTGGAATAAGGTGAATTGTAGTCATTCAATTAGGTGTGATTTTTAAGATAAACGTTAAATGCTTATAAAAGAGTGTTTTTTTCCCAAAAAAAAAACTATTTTTACATTTATACTTATTTAAAAGTGTTTTTAAAATTAGAAAAACAATATATTAGGTTATAATTTCTAACTTCCTTCAGGTTATTCTTTCTATCTTGTTTATCATTAGCAAGGAGTAATTAACAAAAAATTCTGCTTAAAGCATAAAATTAAAAAATACATTTAAAATGTTCTTTGATAAGCACATTTAAATATTAATACATATAATCACATATTTAAAATGCATTTTGATTTTTTTTTTTTTTTTTTTTTTTTTTTTATGAAATCAATAAAACAAATTCTTGAATTTTTTAAATATTTATTTCATCTTTTAATAAGATAAAATACCATTTGTAAAAATTTTACATGATGTAAAACGAAAAAAAAATATTACAACCAATATATATATTTTTTTTAAATAAAAATTCATACAAGTGCAGCTGTATGAATAAAAACAGCTAATTTCTTTGTATCCTTTTTGTTAAGAAACACTTTTCTTTGTTTTTAAGGCCACTATTTCTTTTCTCTTTAATTAAATATACACTGTGTGATATATAATTTACACTGTACATACATTGCAATAGTTAAAACAGAAAACAAAACAAAATAGACCCTCAAAACTCAAACAATTTTATTTTCCAATCTAAAACTTGATTAGATAATTCTATGTAAAATCAAATTTGAATAGTGACTAAAAGTTCGTTCTGTTATAAGAGCAGAGCCATATTAATTTCGGTTTGTCAAATGCAATGTTCTCATAACTAAAGCTAAATAGGAGGGGGGCAGGGGGATAATTACTAGAACTGACGAAAAATCCTTAGTTCCTTTTTTGCTAAGTGTTTCATTATTTTAATTGATTTAAGATTTTTTTTCTCTTCCAAATAATGAGAGAAAAAGAAAATTTAGTTAAGTATATTTAAGAATCTAGGAATTGGCAATAGCCTTCTTCTTTGCAGGTGTCTATGTCCAAGAGTTGTAAAACTAAAACTGTTTTAAACATGAAGAAAATTTCCTACCAATGGGTGCAAAGGCAGAAAACTACTCATTGTTTCTTTCCCCTTAAGTAAGTTCTAAGAATATGGGTTGTACAGTTTAAAATATATCTAAAATACCTTATGGAGTCTTTAGGCCCAATAATAATAATAATAATAATAAATACAAAATATTTTGAATCGTTATTTTCTAAAATATTTTCCAAAGAAGACAATGCAGAATGCTTCTCAAATGTCATCAAAAGGAAGGAGCTAATATTTGTAATACTATTCAGTTATACAGCTCCAGGTGAACATAGAACTTTTTATGCATGAATCGCATTCGCAACAAAAGAGCATTTCACATTCAGCTTCAGGAAAATGTACTAAATGACTTTATGATGATAAAATGCAATGGAGGCACTACTCACCAATTTGTAACAAAAACACAATGAAATTAATGTTTTTATGTTATGAGGGGGGAAAAAAAGATAAAATTAGGAACTCTACATATGAAAGATAATTTATTTTGTAAATAGAAGTGTAACAATAGCATTGTCACACCATATTAAATATGTACTATCATGAGTATTTTGGGAGAAACTAGAATACATTTATTTTTTTCTGCATTGACTTTTATGGGAAAATTTTACATAATAAAATACAGTCAACTCCCTATAATCTACAAAGCTTGGGACTAAAAGCAATACAAATTATAAAATTTTGCAGATACAAAAACAACTATCATTATTAATAAATGAATGAATGTAATGGAATGAATGGAAAGATAATGATTCCAAATAAATTTTGCAATAAAATATATCTTCAACATTAAGATAAATATATCAATTTCATAAAAGTAAATAATGTAGGCATAATCAAACAAAGCAATAAAACAAGTATGCATATATATTTAAGTACACAAGTCCAAATACAGAATCATCACTGATTAGTTTTAATTTTCTGAAACATTGATGCAATTTTTGTTTCTTTCAATATTATATTTTACACTTACGCTTGGGAATTTTATCATGAAAGTTATTCAAAAATGTAATTTCATGTTGAGAAATGAAAAGCTGTTTTGATAATTATTATTTTTAATCATTAATTTAATTATTATTTAATTTATAGTTGGGGGAGAAGAAAAGATTTAACTGAAAATTTAATTAGGTTAATGACAAAAACAGAAAGAAAAAAGAAACAAACAGTAACTTTAGTTAAAAAAAGGGGGGGGGGAGGGATTATACTACTGGATTACTTCAAAATCTCAATAAATTTCATTATTTACATAAGAACAATATGTATCATAGATAATAGTGGATTAAAGGGAGTTGTCTGTAAATTAAAAAAACAAATAGCTTTTGGATAGTTCTATGTTTAACTTCTAAGGGTCCATTCTAATAATAAAATTTGAATTTTCAAAAATGAATCTTTTTCCTGATTGTGGGGAAAAAGAAAATATCACTCATCAAGGGAAAAAAAAACGAATTATCTGAAAACAAATATATTAAAATGGCATAATTTGGTATTTTAATATGTTCATCAAGATAGGAAATAAATTTCATCATATTACACTGCAAAAATTAATAAATATTAATTTTGAAATTTTAGTTTTGAACTTCAAACCTTCATACAAAAGTAGAAAAAAAAAATATGTTCTTTCTATATTTTGATTGATTACAGTAGAATCAAGAAATTTGTGTGAATGATTGGTTCAGACAGAACAGAGTCTATCCTAGAATTATGCTGAATTTCAATAGCACGAGGCATTAATTTGCATGCACAGCAGTTTTCAAAAAATCATTTTGATGTCTGGAATAGAGGTCTGCACAAGCCTGCCTCAGGTTGATTTTCTTGAATTAAACTCAGCCGGGTCCTCCAAGATGGCATTGTGTGCTCTTTCTATCGGGCCTGCTACAAGTATTAGTGATGTCATAAACGAGATCCAGTCCAGTCAATGTATCCCAGCAGAAAAATGTACTAAAGAGAGCATTTCCGCTCTTATAATTTGCAATTACATAAATAATAGTAGTAAATTTCACAATCGTAAATAAAAGGGAATTAATAAACTTGTTTTATAAAAGAAAATTAAAAAGATTTAAATTTAAAAAAAATGCTAAGATTAATAGATCTGATTGAACACATTGACTTATCTTTTACTAAAAACATTATTTTAGAATAAATATAGGTACCAAAAATATAATAAATCTGACAAAAACTTTACAAAATTAATCAAATAACCCTCCCCCTCTTTTTTTTTTTTTTTGCCATTACATACCATAATTTAACCAAAACACAACAGATATCAATTTAAGTAGGGAAATCAGTATTTTTCGATGCATTTTTTTAAAGCTTAGCACAATTCAGGCTTCAGAAAATGAGATTTGTTGCCAAATGATACAAACAGCTATGAAAACAAACCTAACAAACTTTTATGTTTGTTTATACATGAATTTATATATATATATATTATTGTTTTTTATTTACAATTTACTTCTGTTTGTATATAAAAATGGATAAATGTCTTCTTTATATTAAAGAAATTGTATAAATATTGAAAATATTGCTTGTGTATATGAAATAGTTAATAGGTTGTCATAAAATATGTTGAATTTTTTTTTTTTCTTGCTAAGGCCATTTTTTATATCCTCTTTCGTAATCATTCAAACTTAAAACTTTGATAGGTGGAATTGCAAACTTTCACAAGAGCTTATTGCACTATTATCTAAATTAGTTAATTTTCTGAAAAAAAAAATGGAGAAGGTAATATCAAAACTTTATTGCTACGAATTAAAATATTTGCAGTATGAAACACCGATAAAATAAATTTTTGAACACCACAGAATAAATTTACATGAATACCTTAGTCATTTCACAGACAAACGTAAAAGTGGATGCTCAATAAATTTTAATTTTAAATATTTATCATCATTATAATCAATATCATTGAGACATTTTCTGACACATTCAACTGTGCATAGTATTCTTTCTTCCAATGTTTTCCTGTTTTGATAACTTATTTACAATATTTTAGATTTTATGTCATCACTGCACCATTTCTTAAATTGTTTATCGTCTGCTTCTTTTATTTTTTTTCCCATCGATGATTTGCCTCTTTTCGTTATGAAACCAAATTCGTTCATATATGTCGGAATATTTTCATTGTTGTTAGGGTTAACAAGTTCAGTAATATCATCTCGTTTAATTCTATCTTAAAACGTTCATCAAAATGTTTAATGCAGATCAATGCTGTTGAAATAGGAGTAAAATAATCACAATGTAATTTTAGTTGCTGCAATTTCCTCGTTTCACTATCCCGCTGGGAATATGAAGACTGTAGCATATTGCTTTTTAGTATCGTAGTTAGATTTGAAAAGAGAGCCACAAAATTTAATCTCCATTATTTTATAGATATAATTTTTACACTTTCCTTAACAGCTATAATCTGTAGTTATTTACAGCATTATAATCTAAATACACTGAAAAGTATTATTAATTACAAAATAAAATAATAAATAATATGAAAATACCATTGTAAACCATCCATACAACCGAACAAAGTACGTGTAAAATTTAAAGTAGTATGGATCTCGCTTGTGACGTCACACAAGTGAATTTGTTTTTTTGTGGCAGGCCGGCAAAAAAAAAAAAAAAAAAAAAAAAAAAAAAACAGCGCCATCTCGGAGGCTTCGACTCAGCCCAGGTTAGGCTTAACACTTTTCTAAAGTTTCAGGCCAGCAATTATTTTGTGTGAAAATAGCAATCATACATATAATTTCTGCTGTCAACATCACTTTTTTTATGAATTTACAAAACACACAACAACGAATGAGGTATTCGAAAGGTTTTGAAGCAGCTACTAACATAGTACACTCATATTTCATTAAAAAAAGTTTTTTTTTATTAAAAACTGCACTTAATTAAAAATTAAATCGGCATTGTTTTCATAAATGAAATGAAAGGTTTTTCTCAAATTAGTGCTGCCACAAAAATGTTATATAATGCTCAACAATGCTTATAAAAAAATAAATAGTACAACAAAGTACGATTTTTCTGCATGGGTGTATTTTATATCTATGTTTAAAAAGCAAAATTCAAATTCAAATGTTTTGAAGGAAAAGACACCATTGATCGATTGAAGCAGTAGTATTTCCCGGCTTTGTTATATTAGATTAAATTGTATTTTAAATGCATTCAATTTATTTTTTCTTGGTTTCATATTTTTCAAGAAGCGGATGACGTCATCTTGTAATGCAGTTAAAGTAAGATTGTTAATTTTTTTTCCTCACGCGGGCATTTTGCCATCTTCAATCACTTTTTACTGTAACTTTGATGGAATAAATGAGATGCTATTCTGGCTTGACTAATGTTGCTTGTAGATATTTTTACCCTTAATTTTTCTTTAGAAGTTTAAACCTGCATCTAAAAAATATTAGATACTGCTAAAAATTATTAGACTGCAGTGCAAAATCCTCGCATAGGTCCACTGTTATTATATATTTCTTTAACAGAATCTGTATGAATTTATTTTGGCTTAATAAATTACAGAAAATATTTTTTCTTTTAATCCACATTTTTTTTTTCTTTACAGAACTTCAAAATTATTACTTTTTTTCTTTTATTTTTTATTTTAACTCTGAGCATAAGGCACTATTTTTGCATATCTCTTTAAGGCATAAAATAATATCTATGTAAATTATCAGTATGTAGATTGGTACTTTTGTAGCTTATATATTCATTTATCTAATGAAATTAATTTTACTCATCCATCTTATGTGGATCAAATGCTCATTGGGTTTTATACAACATTAATTTTTCAAATGAGTCTTTATTTGAGTATATTTGTCGAATTAATCAATAATGTCGTTATTCCATAATCCATGGCTCGCAAACATATCAGCTGAAAATTTTACTTTTAGTATAAAATATTCTTTTAAAAGTTATTATGCTAGTTAAAAAACACGGGCTCTTTTAATTCAGTCAAACAGGGCCCGATTTAATTTATTTCAGCCAGGGCTGCCCTGGACCGAGATAGATTTTGTTTGAGATGGCCCAGGTTTGATGATTTAGGCCTGTGCCGACCTCTAGTCTGGAATGTGAATATAACACAGTGTCTGAATGTATATATGTTACGTGGAATGAAAAATGAACACGATGCTGTGATACATATATATATGTATATATATATAAGTGATGCTTGTCAGAAAGAGGTTAAATGAATAATTCTTTTAACATTTAAGAAATCTTTTTACAAAAATATTTTGACTATCAAATGCAACATGTAAAAATATATATATACATAAAAATAAATTAAATTAGACATTATTATGCTATAAACAGACATATAAATGCACATAAAGTATATCTGTATACATGACTAATGACAGTTTAGAATTTTATTAAAGACTCTTAAATGTCATTCACTTAATCTTCAGTTATTTTCACATGTGAAAAGAATCTACTATTCACATGCATACAATTCATAATATAATTCATGCATATAAATTCACATGCATTTTTAAACTTCAAACTCAAACACAACTTAAAATCAATTAAATTTGCTTTATACATATTTACATTTAAGAGGACTCAATAATCTTTCATTTTATGAAAAAAAAAAAAAAAAAAAAGATGAAATATCAATTTTCCAACTTTTTGCTTAAAATGAATTTAGATATCCATAGTATAATCTCATAAAGTGTTGTACTGTTTTAAAAATACATGACAATTTAAAAAAAAAGAATGAAAATTTTACCACAACAATTGCATTTTAAAAAAATAATATATATATACATGATTTTCCTTCATAAAATTATTTAATAATATATTAAAAAGATATTGCAAAATAATTCAAAGAATACAGGGTTCTCTTAAAATAGTAAAATGTTTTTCCTGCCAAAAGGCATTTCCATTTCTTAAAATATCTCTTTATTTTTGGCTTTTAAAGCATGGAAATTCTGTTATAGGATATGCCTATGTTCTTCAGGATATTTCTTAAAATACAAATGAATAAATGGTGTTTTTCGTGCCAGTGATGTATATACATGTATATATACACACACATATGTATATGCACATATATCTGCATATACATATATATACATACATATCTATCTATATATATATATATATATATATAAGGAATTATTGGGAAGAGACTTTGGTCAGAAATAAGTTGGACTCGGGACCTCTTTATGGATCGAACTCGTTTATTGCAGCATTTTGTTGTACAGTCATCTTCGCGCGTTCGATCAGAGGCCCAGCGAGCCATTTACGTTAAGCTTTGAACTCTACATGGCCGAGGTTTGGTTGACCGCTCAAATCTGCCAAAAATCTGACCTACTGGTCGTTGCATGCCAGTTTTAATTAGAATTTAGGATATTTTCCAGCAGAGGTAGAAAGAGTCAAATTGGGAGGGTAATTTATTTTAATTGGTCAATTGACTTTTGATTGATGTCTGGGTTAGATTTTGCAGAGCATCACGGGCATAACTCATGGCGATCTAACCACAAATAAAGGAGAATTCTACAAACGCGTCAGCACTTTTAATCTTAAAAAAAAGGTCAATTTCAGAGTCTGGAACTAATAAGTGCTGTGCAGTAAAATAAACTTAACAGGGGCAAGTCAGATTTAAGTATTAGATTTATAAGTTAGAAAAAATGTTTTGGGATTTTAAATTTAAATTTTTGAACTTTAAATTTAATTTTGAATTTTCAAAAGGGTTCATTTATATACATATACGTTCATTATTATATACATATACGTACATTTCATATATATATATATAGGTATTTATATATGTACGTACATATATCACTGGCGCCCTCTAACCGAAAAGTACCGAATAAACTAAGCAATGTTTTACATAATAAGTACAGAATTGGTTTAGTAAATACTTGAAGGTTTGTAAAGTGACAGCAAACAGAACAATTCATTTGTTTAAATCAGAATTCTTTAACCACTTATCAATCTGAGTGTTTTTCTTTTCTTTTCTTAATTGCTTTCACCTGTGGCGTTTTTAGCCCAGTAGCTTAGTGCTCAGCATGTTGCGTTATTATGCTACTGGTCCAGAGTTCGATTCTTACAAGGAAGGTCTCCTTATAGCACATACTCAGAATATTTTGAAAAAAAAAAATGCTAACGGAGCTACTTATGTACACAATCACAAAGGATCAGTAGTGCAAGGATCAGTCACATTTAGCTGTGCAATCCCAGTAGAAAATCTGTAAAAAAATTAAAAAATTTCGAGTATTTGGTGCTAAAAGATACAAATTGGCGAGCAACACTTTTTCATCGCCAATCGCAAGCGAGTTTAATGCATTTGAAAATTACTGGTTAAATGAGTGTTTATATACACAGTACTTTAAGAATTTAGTCTTGAACTATTAAATAGTTTTTTTATTTTTTCTATAAGCTTATATAATACATATACAAGTTGCGTGTTTCTGAAGTTATTTAATTTTACATGGTTTCACCAGCTAAATAAGTTTTAAGTGTATTTTAACAGTAACTGCCCAATTAAGAGTGCTCTCTCATTATTCATTTTGATATAGAATAAGTCATTGTTTCCATGGCAACAATACTTTCTCTTGTTATGTCCAACAATAACAATATCGAAGTCAAAATGACAGTGCTCATAATCAGAACTTAATTTTTAGTTTGAAACATTTTTAATCCATTTAAATTTTGTTCTAAACCATAGAATACAATCGTTAATTTTCTTTATATATATAAAAAAATATATACGGCAAAACCCTAGTTATAAAAGTGTATTTATTTAAGTTAAATTTAGGAAAAATTTCCTAAAAGAGTATTTATTATAAAAGCGTATTTTTTTATTGCATTGTGTCGCCAACTTGTGATAAATCGCCAAAACCAAAAACACGAAAATTTCAAAATTTTTTTGCAAACTTTATATTGAGGTTCTGCAGCAATTTTTTCTATAAACATATATATTCTTATGAGAAGAATATTCTGTAATTTTTTTTCAAATCTTTCCGAGTATGTACTTATGAAGATCTTGTTAGTTGGAAAAGGTTCACTCAACTTTTTGTCCTTTTGGCATCATTAAAATGAGTACCAAGCTTGCTTAGAAACTAAACACCAGAGGTTCCGCTTTAGAATGACCACACAACCAGGACATATGCTGTACAGTACACCAAGGCCCATGGTCAAGAAAACAGAGCTATATACTGTAGGTCATGATCCGTAGGAAATGTAGCGCTACAGAGTTCAGTTTGTGGCTTTTTTAATGAATGTGCAAGCTTTCAGTAAAATATCATTTAGTAAGCTTTTAGCAAACTATACAAAATATTGTTATACAAAGTACACATCTAAGTTCAGAAAATATCCTAAAATTAAAATTTCTAATAAAACAAAAAAATCAACCTTTTCAGCCACTAAAATGATAAGATGAGATTGTTAAGTGGTTAAGACAAAAATGATGAACATGAAAATCTACATAGAAAACAGTTCAAATTAATATCAAGCTATTCTTAACAACATTCATTAGATCACCTGATTCAATAATATGATATGCATAAAATCTTTTTATAATATTAAAATGTTTACAACCAATAAATAAAAAAAATACATAACTAGCTCATTATAATATTTTGAATGAGTAATTAATTTGTTTGATTAAGAATAAGAATTCTTAAAGATAAAAAAATATATATATTAACGTGAAAATTTATAAAACAGTTAAAATAATAATAGAATAACAAGCTATCATTCCTTGTATTTTCTGAGGTAATGAATGTCATACTTATAAAAAATTTCTGTAATATAACATTTTTTACAACCAATAAATTTTTAAAAATAAAAAAATATATATAACAAGCTCATTATAACATTAAAAAAAAAAAAAAAAAACAATCTTTTACAAATAGTTACTTGTTTTCTCTTTCCTTTCGCATCTCTGCAAGAGCTCTTTTTGCAGCTGACCTCTTAGCAACTTTTTTGTTCGTACCCACTCCTTCTATTTCTTTGCCATTTGGTAGTTTAACTATTATATATGTTTTTTCACCTCTAGTACATATTTGCCTGAAAATGTAAAATAAATGCTTTCAAAACTAGAAAGACAAAGAGATACATACAAGTTGTAAATTTCCAACTGGACGAAAAATGTCCGGGCCAGGATTCGAACCTGGGATCGCTTGGCTGAAGCCACCACGCTCTACCACTGAGCTATCCCGGTCGAATCTGGAGGACATAGTTCATCCAGTTAACCTTATTGATCAAACAGTCCAGTTGGAAATTTACAACTTGTATGATTACTTTACCAATTTGAAATAATTGTGTTAAAAAATAATCCAGTGTATTCACGTATCCAGCGTTTACTGGAGTTCCATTACTTGCGATCTTTTCTGTTGAGCTGATTAAAATATCAGACCAGATGCTTTGATCAATAAGGTTAACTGGATGAACTATGTCCTCCAGATTCGACCGGGATAGCTCAGTGGTAGAGCGTGGCGGCTTCAGCCAAGCGATCCCAGGTTCGAATCCTGGCCCGGACATTTTTCGTCCAGTTGGAAATTTACAACTTGTATGATTACTGTACCAATTTGAAATAATTGTGTTAAAAAATAATCCAAAGAGATAAATAACTACAGTGTTTATAGGCAATTTTTTCTCTATTCCTTAGAATTATAATAAATTTGTCATCATCAGATAACTAAATGTATTTACACCTGAATCAGAATTTTAAAATTAAAAAGACATTTAATAAAATTAAAAGCAACACATTAATATCACATAATAAAATCAATTACAGTAGACATTTCAAACTCTACACAAGTTCTTCTAATTCCACCAGAATATGGGGTCCTACTGTGACATTATACGACCCTGATGATTTAATATTTTAAATGCATATTTTTGAACAAGAACATGCATAAACAACAGCTTTGGTTTTTGACTGACGTTTGTATTGATGAGTAACTTATATAGAGCTTGAAAAATTCACTGTAACTGATTTTATTATCTATTACATAAATAGAGAATGCCTGACTGACTGGTTCAACAACACCCAGCTAAAACGACTAAAGTCAAGATAACGAAATTTGGAGAGTAGATTGCTGTTATGACCTAGGCAAGCAATAAGAAAGGATTTTTTTAAATTTCCACCCCCCCTCCTCCCAAAGGGGTTAAAAGGGGGAGGGGTGTCAAACATTTTAGGTTATTTTTCCATATCTCAGCAGCAGTTTTAGATAAGAGCATGAAATTCAAGATAACAAATCTACTAAAAAAATAGTTAAACATGTATTTCAGTGATTTTAGAAATTCACCCACTAAGGAGGTTAAATGGGGAGGGGGGGTCGAACATTTTAGGTAGCAGTATGAAATTCAGGCTAACAAATCTACTAAAAAAATAGTTAAACGTATTTCAGAGATTTCAGAAACTCACCCACTAAAGGGGTTAAATGGGGAGGGGAATACATTTTAGGTCATTCTGACATATCTCAGCAGTAGTTTTGGGTAGGAACATGAAATTTAGGATAACATATCTACAAAAAAAAAAAAAAAAATGATACATTCCATTTCTACTTTTAAATTCAATAGTTTTCAATAATTTATTTATTTAAATTAAATATTTAATCGTAATTAATTATTATTTAAAAGTTTTCATAATATTAATCAACATTTAAATTAATTATTTAACAGTTATTATTTAAACAGTCAATAATTTCTATCTTTTTAAAATTAATCTTTTTAACTTTTCTTCTAAGATATTTTATTATTAATTAAAATTAAATTCAATAATTAAATCACTTTTTAAAATCAATAATCATTTTTAAATTAAATTATTATCATGCATTTAAGTCTCTGGATAAAAGAATAAAAAATTTCCGTTTGTTGACATCGATTCTGTGAAGATTGTGTATTTTCTTCTAAGTTAATAATATATTTTCCACTTTTTTAATATTAATAATTTTGGTTTTAAACCTTATTCAAAAGATTAAACAAAATTCTTTATGCACTCTGTCAAAATTCTACCAAAATTTAACTTAAATTTTGGCAGATATAAATTTTTAAACATTTTTTTAAATCTCAATGTTTACGTCGATCATTTTCGGAATGACGCCTGGCCATTTTGAATTCTATCTTAGTGCGTTGTAGAAACAACAACTTAGTGGGCAATCGTCACCCATGTTGCTTTATGGGTCGTTCAAGTAGGCATTCAAGGTTAGGGGATGCATTTTTCAGTGGGGAAAAAGGGGATTTGAAATTCTTTCGAGAACATTCGAAGACGAACGATCTTAATATCTGACGCTTGTTGTCAGGGTTGAGTGGTCATCAGTACACTCGAATCGTTTGCGTGTAGAGTTGAGTTGTCGCTGGAATACTTTTTATCGGCGGCGGTTGAGAGTTAAGCAGTTAATTTTGAAGAGGAATTGGTAGCCTTTCCTGATTGGATCGTTTGGCTTAGAGCGTCAGTTAGAGAGTTGTTAGATTTGAATTCAAATACAGTCTGACTTTTGAACTGGTGCATGTAGTGTGCAGCACTATAAAAGCCGTGTTTGGCCGTAAGGACACAATGTTAAAAATTTTCTGGTGGAGTTCAGTCGAAGTTCTGATGAACTTTGAATATGTTTTTGCAGTTTAAATTACTAATATTTGTCGCCTGAGATTTACGATGAAATTCTAAACATTCTACCGGCTGCATAGGTGTCAATCTGCACTTCGTAAAATAGAAATTATATCGCCTTGCTGCTTAGTCATCATTCCATAGTTTATTCTCCAGTCTTCAAAGATGCAATCATCTTAACGATTTTACTTGATAACTCATGAGAGTTGAGATGGAAGATTTCATTGTTATCGGCATTGTTCCTCAACATACAATAGTGTAAATCCCAGTGTTTTCGATGTATATTAATATTCATCCGGTAGTATTGGAGTCAATCTGCACAGCTTCAAATCTTAACATCATCGTCTTGCTGCTTAATTATCTTTCCATGGATTCTTCTGCAGCTGTGATTCTTCAGGTCAGCCATAATTGCCAGCTAAATAGTCTATGATCTTCCTTAATAACTTAATGGAGTGGTGTTACAAAATATCATCATCGTCAGTGTATCTCCTCAGTATATATTGTTTAAATTCCTGCAAGATGAATGTCTCTCGTTCAAATAAATCATCATCTTAAAATAACTTTACCTAAACTTTCCCTAAGAACATTTTTCCTAAAATAATTAGTAAGATAACAAGTAAAGATTTATGAAATTTTTTATTAATATAAGGACAATCTAATTTAAGTGAACATTCATTTAAACTTTGAATAAGATTTAGAATTAAACTGAAATCTTGGTCGATAAATATATAGAATCTGTATTTACATAACATCTATGAAATAGCTTATATCAAAATGAAATATATTTTGTGTTGAAATAAATATTGCTGTTCATCTACTAAACACCTGTTTGTCATCTTTTTTATCTGGGTGAGCACATAATAACCAGCTACAGGTGAAGCTCGTTTGTTAATAACTTTAGTTAATATGTTGGGTCTGTAAACTCTACTGACGAATTGGGGTAGGATTTAGAATAAACATTTATTCTATTTTTCTGGCTTATTTTTAGGCATTTTTAAGAATTTCTGTTTGCAGGTGAAGCGCATAATAACTACCAGCACATAATAACTTGCAGTATATTTAAGCTTCAGAATTATTCTCTACAATTAATATATTTTTCAGTGCTAAGTTCAACATCGCATTTTGGTGCTTCCACTATACGTGCAACCTCTACTGACGAATTGGGGTAGGATTTAGAATAAACATTTATTCTATTTTTCTGGCTTATTTTTAGGCATTACTCATATTTTTCTTATTTTTTCTTTTCAGATGATTATAAATTCGTACATATAATTCAAACTGAGATAATAGATATTCAACTTAATTTAAACTATAAATTATATTTTAAGTAAATAACTTGCAGTATATTTAAGCTTCAGAATTATTCTCTACAATTAATATATTTTTCAGTGCTAAGTTCAACATCGCATTTTGGTGCTTCCACTATACGTGCGACCTCTACTGACGAATTGGGGTAGGATTTAGAGTAAACATTTATTCTATTTTTCTGGCTTATTTTTAGGCATTTTTAAGAATTTCTGTTTGCTCTATCTCCTGCGCCGATCCGTCATCACATATATATATTTCAGCAATTTTGGACATTCACCCACTAAGGGGGTTAAACATCGGATATGAACCTGATTATGGAAGATTAGACGAATAAGACAACTATTGCTGATTTTGGATTACATATTTTGCATAAAACATTTTTAAAAGGAAAATTTTTTGTATGATATATAAATCTGAGGGATTTAGTATGACTGCGTAAAAATAACATAGGTTTTTTCTGATTGTCATTTTGACAGTTTATGGATGCGAATGCGTTATTGTTATCAACATATTTTGAGGATATTACATTTTCACTTATGTTACCCGGAATGCCAAGGTTAACTCAGGTGAAGCTGGTTGGTTCTGCTATATTAAAATAAATTTATTAGTTTTAATATGTACAAAAACAGAAAAAAAAATTATTACATTTTTACAAACTTTTATTTAAAGTTTAAAATTTGTAAGTAGTGTAATTTTGTCTCACTCCCACTTTTATCTGATTTGGAACAATTCTTTTTAACTACCTACCTATCCCTACCCTACATTATAGTCAGAACATTGTCCACCCGCGTGAAGCCAAGACTGTGATGTACATCTGTTGTTTTTTAGTTTACTAAATGCCTTTTTAATTTTAAAATTTGACAACATTTTTAATGACTACTTTAGTTTGAAATACCAGAAAGAAGCTAATTTATGTATGGGCACTTGCTATGTTTAGAGAGGAAATATTTTTATTTATGAGCATATATTCATTAAAAAAAACTTTTATGAAGCCAAAACATACATAGAGTAAAATGTTCAAAATTTGTCCTCTTGTTAACATTTATGTATATTGTTCCTATCTCTTGGCAAGCTTATGAAACTTCAGCACTTTATGATCACTTCAGTACTTCCCAATTGAGCGTTGACAGTGAGAAGGAAAGGAAAAGATGTATTTATTTTAGTGCAGTATTTTTCAATAATAGTTTGAGGATAAGATCATTTAAGTTTCTTTTCGAATTCAGAATGTCATTCTGATACATCAATGTATAATTTTTAACAATGCATGATTGATATTTGTAGACTGGAATATCTTTTGTCACGTTCAATCTCTGCATGACCTGTTAGGTTCATTGTTAGGCCAGAAGTGGTTTTTAATACTCCAAATTTTAAATTTTGTCCCTTTCAAATCCCACAATAAACTGGTCGACCAAAATAGATTTTTTTTTTTTTTTCCTTGTACAGGATCTCTCCACAAGAAATCACTAAAAACTATACAAGGGAAAAAACAGTAACTTGAACAGCACCAGAAGAAACTAAATTTTATTGTGGAAGTTACCTACCTCTTTCCAAATGTTCTTTCACATCAAATAATGTATGAATTGTAAAATTATATATCCTTAAAATAAATAAAAAATAAAAAAATAGAAAAGAGTTACCTTCGTTTGTGTTTACTTAGATGTAAAAGCAATTAATTCTGCCCAGTGACCATACTAACAGGGGCCGCACTAAGATTTTCAAAATGCTAGCCAGTAAATTAGCCAAATTAAATAATTTTAGCCAAATTTTTCTATAATTAGCCAAAAGTATATAATACATTTTTTATCATTAACTCTTTCAGCCCTGACTTTATTGAATGGGTAAAAAAGCATTTTCGCACTGTATTACATTTGCTGTGTGTCCAAAAATTGTGCCCATTTTTTTCTTTTTAAATTTTTTTTTTAGTTATATTTCATCCAAAAATAAAAGTGTTACCTTAAAGCATGGCTGCCAACTGTTCCAATTTTTGCATACCACTAAAATTTAATAGAAATTTTTGCCTTATTTAATTGTTGAAATGCTGGGGTTAAATAAGGCAAAATTTTCTATTAAATTTTAGTGGTATCCAAAAATTGGAAGAGTTGGTAGTTGTGCCTTAAAGTAAAGATTAAAATTAAACCGTCGCCAACTAAGAAAAAAACAAAAAACTGCTGATTAACTTTGAACTCAGTACCGTTTTATTATTGTTACTTTTGTGGGCATAGAATACGTATTTTTCACTACAAACTTAAAAAATAAAAAATTCCATCCGCGTTTCAAAACATGATTACAACAACAAAAAGCTCCGATAAATCATTCGCCAGTCTTTTCGCCATAATAATTTGTTGTTTGCCAATTTCATGATGTATTCATATTTGACGCATAGGTGAATGACAAGCGCGACCCCTGACTAACTTATATTAGTAAGGAACAGATTTGAATAAATTGATTTTTTGGGCATTTAAAGTCCTATCTTAACTATAAAAATTACAAATTTTCATTAGGAGGACAATAATTGGGCATCTTCCTCTATAATTCACCTATTCTTCAATTATAATAAGTTAAGCAACAATTACAGTAATTAATATGCATTATAACAATAATAATAAAAATATACAAATCTTGTGATTTGAGGCAGTTTTCTTTGACTATGTAAAATACTTGTACACTGAACTTGTTTGTATTGAAAGAATTAAACCTGGCATAATTTTTGTGAGTTTTAAGGATACTTTCACATGAACAAAAAACTAAATTGATTAAAAAAATGTTGAAAGAGTAATGATGCAGAAGCAAAATAATCTCTTTTCTTTCTATCCTCATTATTTTCTAATACCAAGCAAACATGTGTTCAGAAAATATTAGTTTTAGTTTCTAATTGAAATAGGTCACAAATGTGTTATAAATTTCTGATTATTAATAAGTATACATACTTATAAAAAAAAAAAAAAAAAAAAAAAAAAGCTGAAACAAGAAATTTAGACTCTAGAAGGTAGCACTTGATTTCAAACTTCAGGGATATAAATATGTATATACACAGATGTCACAGAAACACCAATAATGATTATTATGAATTAAATAGATTTTTATCAGTTTACTTCTGTTTTTAAGAAGAAACACATAAAACTTCTCATCTCTAATGAAAAACTAATGATTTTTTGATAGAAATAAATAAATAAATAAAAAACATTGATAACCATAACTCTAAACCATAAATCATAATAAATTTAGCATAACATTTTGCTAAGGATGGGGTGGGGACTGTCTAAAAAAAACTTTAATACTAAAGCAGACATCTTTTGAAATGGATTGTTATTTATTTATTTTATTATTTCTTTTTTAAAGAAACTACTGACGGGAAAAAATTGAAGGAGTGAAAATAGATCTTTCAAAGCAGCCATACCCAACCTTTTTTTTCCGCGGGCCACAACACACTTGTATAATAATGTAAAAAAAGGGGTAATTATAATAGTAAGATAACAAAAGTAGTATAACAAAGCAATATAATAAAGTTAATATAATTAGTAGGATTGAAGGTCTGTCATGGAAAAAATGTTACCAAAAAATTTAAAACCACTATTTTCGAACAATATACTTCATAGTAGTTTTCTATTCATAATGATGTAGAAATATGCCAAAGATTTTTGTTTGGAATTAGTGATATAAAACTTTTTTCTGCGGCAAACATTTAAAAAAAAAAAAAAGCTGATTTTCTTTAATAAAACAGTCATTATCTCAATGCAAAATCTTTTTTAGAAATATATAGTGCAGATTTAATTAATTTGAAATAATGTTTGTTCAGTGTTGAAGATTAAGAAATATATACACCACTATAGCACAAATAGAACTATATGTAAATAGAACTTTTGACTAACGAAATGGCCTTTAACGTGTTTTAAGATAATTTTAAATTAGTACTTATAAATAACAGGGGAGATTTTGTCTTTCCATGAAAACATATAAAAGAACAGTAAAGGTCTTCAAAAATGTTTATGCACATCTCAATTGATTTTATAAATAGAGATTGATTTTTAATGATTATGTGTCGTGGGCCGTATATTACAGGTCGCCGGGCCACATGTGACCGTTGTACAGTCCTGATCTACAATAATATAAAAAAATTTTAAACATGAAAAAAATTATAACACATTAATTTAATATATGTGAACATAAAATATTATTTCCCTTTATGACATAAGCACTTATTTACTAAAATAAACTTTAAAAGGGGGGGGGGACTTTTTATCACTGTGGGTACTTGAAGAAGAAGAAGAAAAAAAAAGCTGAAATGACATTAGTTATTGGCACAGCAGATTAAGATAACATCCATTGTACATAGAAATTTTTTTTATAAATAATTAAATCTTACGAGAACACATCTTTTCTGTTCAACTCTTCATAGAGCTCTCTAACAGGAGATTTAGGAACATGTTGACTTAAGTGGCCTAAAAGAAAAAAAGGAAATATTTTACAGAACTTCTTTAAAATAACTTAAAAATAAGAAAAAATGCATTTTTATTATACTGTATATTTCGGTCTAAGTCAACTCTTTAAGCCACCAAAATGAAGAGAAATTTCAGGGGTTCACTTATACAACAGATATAAATTTAGATATCCAACAATTGTGGTTTGTAGCTGTAAGAATACTTATGAGATAAACATCAATCTTTTCCTTATTAACATGACTTATAAAATTTAACATTTTATACATATTTTGTGCAATAATTAAAAAATATTATTGTTATTTTCTGTATTTATTGTTGTAAAAACATTCATTTATCTTTAGAAAAAATTATTAGTTACCTTAGAGAAAAATTAATAACTATGAAATGAACAGAATAAAAGAAAGTTATTTTATTTTCAAATATTTTAAGTAAAAAATATCAGTACAAAGCAGGATTTTGATCTCACTTCCAGATTTTTTTTTTTTTTTTCAGTATTTGCCTTTTCTTTTTATGATTTTTTACACCAAATATGCCATTTCAGGATTTAAAAATTGAGATTGATTTAATATCAGTTCGACTTGCATACCAAATAATACATTATTTAAAATTTATTTTAAAAAATTTAATGTTAATTTGGAGATTAACATAATGCCCTAAGCACATTATCTTTTGTACTTTTTGAAGGCTTTTGATCATAATGCACTTTCAGGTCTTCTTATTGTTTCCTTCTGTTTTTCAACATGTGCAATAAAATGAGGTGCTACTGTATTGTGACTAATATTTTGTGAAATATATCTAGACAGAATTTGGCAATTTGGCAACTTCTTAAATATGCAAGCGCCTAGTGTGCCAAAATGATGAACCTTGTTAAAAGTATTTTGATTAACATTTTGTGAAACATAATTAGACAAAATTTTCCTAGCTTTTTAATGATGCAACATTAAAAAAAAAAAATTTCCATGTATAGTGTGCCAAAATACAAAATAACACACTAAATAACCAACTAAAGTATTTTGATTAATATTTTGTGCAATACATTTAAACAGAAATTGGTAATTTCTTAACATCTTAAATTTGTAGTGTTTCATTTAAAATATTTTTACCAAAGTATTGCTTAAAACATAATAATATAAGAAATCCTCATAAAATGGAAATGAACTTCAGATGTTAAAAAAGACCAAACTCTAACTAGATTCATTTCTAAAATATTGTGTCAAATCTGTTAAATATAAACATATACCATATATTCCGACATACAACATGCTCTGGTTTACAATATGAACCTAAACGTTCAGACTTCATTTTTGTATTTTTAGATATATTTGCCGTATAATTTGACATATATTTTTTACAAAGAAACCTTCATAAGATATATGGTAAAAAATAAAATAAAGATTAGTGTAAAGTATAACTATTAATTTTCATGTAACCTAATAAGAAAAACATTTTTCTTTTTTGTAATTAAAAAGCATGTTTATTAAATTAGTTTATATGATCATCTTTTTCTCCTTAACCTTTAATTTTTTAATTTTTATAATCAATGTATAATCTGCACATGTAAATTTTTATTAATTTTCTTGTATGAAAAGTGCACATTATACGAATGAATATACAATAATTGTTGTTCCAAATTTCACAATGTGAAATGCACATTGAATCTGACATGCTTAAGGCTGCTCTTCAGTAAACTTCCTGATTCCCCTCGCTAATGTTATTCCTACGATGCATTCGTATTTTTAAAATATCTCCTCGGAAAATTAATATTTTTAACTTCTGTTTTCTTTGTACCGTTTTTGAAGAATGTCTCTTTTTTTTCTTAGTTATCAAAATATTTCTAAATTATGCATTAAAATCTTAGCGAAACTGAATAAGATTTTAACGTTTCATATAAAATTAAATATATATTTTAGAAACAAATTGACAACTAAGAAAAAAAGAGAGATTCTTTAAGAATAGTACAAAGAAAACAGGTTAAAAATATTAATTTTCCAAGGAGATTTTTAAAAATACGAATGCATCCTACGCTCATAGGAATAACATTAGCGAGCGGAATCGGGAAGTTTACTGAAGAGCAGCCTTAAGTAAAACAAGGTGATATAAACAAAATTTCAATGACTTTTTAATAACAAAAAAATTTGTACTATACCAGCAATAAAAATATTTTCTAATGTTTTTTTGTAGCAGATTTTATATTACTGCATTTGTAAATTATTTATTTGGTAAATAGAACAATAAAAAAAAATTGCTCTAAACTCTAGAAAAGTTTTACAAATAATGTTGACATTCTTTTTAATTATCTTCAAAATTTTGTGCATATTTCATACCATTTAGTTTTGGTATTGAAAGAAATATCTGAAAAATGCAAAACATTTGGTAGAGTCACCCGGGGTAATTCTTGGTCAGCAAGTTTCTGGGGTAATTCCTGGTCACAGTCCTTTTTATCTTTTAAGAACACTTCACCAAAATGAAAAAAATCATGGAGGTACTCTGAACTATCCTCATTGGAATTTATTACTTAATTATCAGTTTATTGTTTATTTATTTTGAAAAAAAATCTTTTTGAAATGGCTTGTTAAATTTCTGTAAAATAACATTGGCCTTTGTTATGATACATTTTTACAAAGATCTCGGTCACAACTAAAGTTTTAAATATTTTTCTTCTTTCTCTTTTTGGTTGAATTGTGAACTACTTCAGTTACTGAAAAATAGTTTTGGATTTACTATTACTATTTTAAATAATTTACAGGAGTGCACCAAATACTGCCCCATGTTCCTGGGATAATTCTTCGTCACTGGGATAATTCCTGGCCAATACTGTTCTCATCATTTATGCATTGTTATTTTTCCTATTATTGCCATATTTCATTGATTTTAATTATCTGCAACTCTTTGAGCCTTAACTGCAAAGTTAACTGTAACCACAGTGAATATACTAACAAAGATTCTTAACTATTAATGATTAATATTAAATATACTGAATTTTACTTTATTAAATTTGATCCCATTATTTTATAAATTTGAATAATTATACTCATAATTATACAAAGAAAATTTCTGAACTGTAACTGCAATGTACTATTCACTTGAGCATACAGTTTAGACAAACACAAAAAACAGTAGCACGCTCAGACGTTCGGTGAAAGATTGATACAAAAGCTGCTGCCGTAACCAATAATGATTTTCTGAAACTAGTCACAGAACGTGACAGAGAAATAAAAGAAAAAGTTAATCAAACAAAAAAGAGACAAGAAAGTAAGAGGATACGAAAAAGAAAAAACATAGATAAAGACGCAGATGAACCACCAGATATGTCAACTGTAATTGAGCAGTTGAATAAAAATACATCATCATTACAAAATGCAAAAAATGTAATTGAAAATATACAGAATTCAATAGAAGAGCATAGATACTATGCTGTATATTATGATAAAGATCGGTTCTATGCTGGAAAAGTCACAAAAGTGGAGGGCAGTGAAGTGTGTGTTAAGTTCCTGGAAAGAGGAGCAGGAAACTTACGCTGGCCGAAGCGAAATAGAATAGAGACAGTTGACATTCGCTATATTTTTTATGGACCTATTGATTTGAAAGGTGTAGACCCATTCACAGCAGATATAGAAGCTATAAATATTGCATACAAATTGTACAAAAAATATTTTGGCTAAAGATGTGTTGAATTTTGATATTTCTCATGTTGATTAAATTTGTATTTAACCCTGAAATATCTAAGTAAAGTGTTTAATTAGCTATAGATAATAAAATTAATTATCTAATTAGTTTAATAAATTGTATTAATAATATGCATAAAAAATGTATGTATTTGCATCAAATATGTGAGTGACCAATAATTACCCCATAAGTGTCCAAGAATTACCCCATCCCTGGGGTAAATTCTGGTCACTAATTAACTATAATTATTCAAATTACTTGTGCATTATTGATAAAATAAATATTTTATTAGATGGACATCACGATGTGCTTAACTCCGTGCCAAAATTAGTAACTCTAGCTTAGATAGATTTTGTAATAATTGAATGTTGATGCTTTTTGACCAGGAATTACCCCGGGTGACTCTACTACTTATTTTTTCTAACAATGTTGAGATGATAGAGAAAACCGCCATGATGTGAGAAGAAATATTTTAAAAGGATATTTTGCCAACATTTATTTACATTTCATTATCTATTTAGATCTTTATAAATAATTATACGTCACAAATATTAAAAGCCAAAATTCATCATATCCAATATATGCAAATGATTCATTAAAAACTTAACTAATAAACATCATCCATTTTTAATCCTTTATCTACTGACGGTACTTATAAGTACCAGTAAAATAACTTTGAAATGAAAATTCATTTAATGCATCGATTAGTAGTAATATAGTTTAGAATGAGTTTTAGATGCATTAATTTATCTTGTTCCAAAAGCATTATTGGATACACAAAACAAAAATACAGTAGATTCCCGTTACAACGAATTCCATTACAACGAAAAATCCCGTTACTACGAAATTTGACAAATCCCCTTTTCAAATTTCATTAACCCCAATGTATTAAGGATTCCGATTTAATGAAGTGCATTTTACTAGGAATTCCGTTACAACGAAAAATCTTCATCGAGCTGTTTTTTCTTTTTTCTCAATTGCTTAACAGAAATGAATTATACTTCGAAGTTAAAAAATAAAGTTGTTTTGGGGACAGGTGCTATTTCATATTTTTCTCTCCTTTGCTATTTTTTCATTTGTTTACTTCTGTTTTCGAATTCCTTTTTTTTCAGTAGCCCATATGCTTCAAAATGATCACATGACAGACAGCAGGTGGACTTCACTGTGAAAGAAGTGTTTGTGCTTATTCTGGGATGTCTTTGTCGCCAATACCTGTTGCAGTGTGTTTCTTGCTTCGTTCATTGATAAAATATGGCTTGTGTGAAACGAAAACAATTTTCGTTGGAAGAAAAGAAAGCTATAATTTCTAAGATTGATAAAGGATTGCGGAAAGCTGATGTGGCCAAAAAATAGGAATAACACCATAGAGTTTATCGACATTTCTAAAATATAAGGAAAATATTGACAGACAATTCCAAATTGCAAGCATTTGTTCCCATAGAAAACGAATGCGACAGTCCCAATTTCAAGATGTGGATAAAGCCGTGTTCAAGTGATTGTGTCGATGTTCGTTCACGCAATGTGATTCTCTGATAAGGCAAAAAGCTCAAGAGTTCGGAACAATGCTTGGTATCGAAAATTTCCAAGTCAGTGTTGGATGGCCCAATCGCTTCCGTACTCACCATGGAATTGTAATAAAATCAATTTGAGGTGACGCAAGTGATGTACCTACAAAGACTGTAAATGAATGGAGAGCTGGAAAAGCAACTGCCCTTATAAAGACATACAGCTCCGATGATGTTTTTAATGCTGACGACACTGGAATATTTTATCAACTTGAACCGAGAAAAACATTAACATTTAAGGACGACAAATGCATTGGAGGGAAAACTTCAAAGAAACGAATTACAGCACTTTTTTGTTGTAACAAATCTGGAACCGAGAACAGAAAAATATTAATTGTTGGTTGCTCTGGCAAGCCCCGTTGCTTTAAGAGCTGTCATTCACCTTGCGATTATAAATTCAATAAGAAGGCATGTATGACACAAGATATCTTTAATGATTGGCTAGTGCAATTTGACAAAGAAATGAAAGCTAAAAAATGGAAAATTCTTCTGATTGATAACTGCATGCCTCATGATAATTCCCCCAAATTAGACTGCATCCAATTTGAGTACTTTCCGCCAAATTGTACTTCTATTCTACAGCCTCTAGATCATGGCATCATCCGTGCTGTAAAATCTCGCAACTGAGCTCTTTTGCTAAAAGAAAATCTTTGCGGCTTAGAGAGAATGGCAAAAGACCAAAAAGAAATCTCAAAGAAGCTATTGAATTGATCTCTGGTTCGTGGCAAGAAATTAGGCATAAAACAATTTCTAACTGATGGAAACATGCCCAATTAACTGACACCGAAGAAAATTAATCAGAAGTTTTAGATTTGGATATGAGTCCTCTGAGTTAAACACAATTTGGAAGGCTACCAAAAAATCAACATCAATCCCTGATCAGGTGGATTGGGAGGATTTCTTATCTGTGGATGACAATATTCAAACATGCTCTGAAGTGACTGATGAAAATATCATTTTAACCATTAAAACCACATTAGACAAACAAAATGACGAAAGCAGTGATGACGATATTGGTGTCCCCGACGATTCAAAAGTTACCTCTTCGGAAGCTCTCTCATGCTTGGAGAAAATGCGTGCTTTTGTTTTTCATCAAAAGAATGTTCTAGAGGAGGTATTTTCTCACATTCATTCGTTGCACACGTTTTTGTTATAATCAACTACATATTCCTTTGTACAAACTAAAATTACAGATTTTCTGCAATAATGTATTACTAAATAAAGGTTAGTCCATAATTTTGTAATTTTAATATTGAATTTTAATTTACTAACTTTTTCTATGTTAATTTAACTAGTCTTCCATTAAAATCCTCTATAGATAAAGGTACATTTATCTTACATAATTTATTTACGTGTACATGTAATTCATTAGATAAATAGGAGTAATTCCGTTACAACGAAATATTTTAGTGGTCCCGTGGAGTTCGTTGTAACGGAAATCTACTGTATTTTTAAAAGGATGATTTCTTTTGCCTTTGCATCTTTTCAGCTTTCTTGGCGTTGGGGGAGAGGGGAGGGGGATTTTCAATTCTGAAATATTTCTATATTTCTATTGTAAGAACATTATATTTGTACATTTCCTAATTCCACAAAATACTAAGAAAAATATTTAAAATAAAATATTTGAATGGGGTTATAAATATTGCACAAAATCACTATAAATTCAAATTTAATTAATCCTCCTAAATCCTTCAATCATTCTAAAATCCCTCTAAAATTTTTAAATGATTATGGAAATCTTCTAATGTAGTTTCAACAATTCACGAAAAATGCTTTAGAAGATAAAATTTTCATGAATTCATAATTCAGTACATAAAGGGTTAAAGAACCCCCTCCTAGAAGTCTGCATGGGCCCAGCCTGGTATAGACGCTAAAAGTTTAGCCCAAGCCCAGGCCCAGACCGGCACATACAGAAAAAAATATTCGACTGACCCAGTATAAAAGCTAAAAAAATTTTCCAGCTCTATATAAAAGATAATAGTTCAGCTTGAGCCCGCCCCGGTACAAAAGCAAGTGTGGCCCAACTCTGGGCCAACCCAACTTAATTTCTAAAGAATATGCCAATATTTCTGAAGCAACATTATCCTACAATTAAAATTATTCAAGAAGCACACTTACTTATGCATAGATTTTATTTTCAGATTTTGTTAGAAATTCACAGAATACAGAATAACAACAATATTAATGACCACTTAGACAATTACATACATAAACACTGATTAAAAAAATTGACTTTTATAATCACATTCAAATGAAGATTCAATAAGAAAATAAACATAGTTTAGAAAGAAAGGAAAAAATGCTAAAAGAAAAAAACAATTTTAAAGCTCTACCAGTGGACCCGAGTGAGGATTTTGTATTGCTGTCTAATATTTTTTTTTACAAATATCTAATATTTTTTATATGTCGGTTTAAACTTAGAAGAGAAAAATTAAGGATTTAAAATATCAGCAAACAACATTAGTCAAGCCAGAATATAATACTATCATTTATTCCATTAAAGTTACAGTAAAAACTGATCAAAGACAGAAAAAGCATGCACGATAAAAATGTCGTCCACTTCGGAAAAAATACGATACAATGAATAATGAATGGAATACATATAAAATATAACTTAATTTAATTTGACAAAGCATACATTTTAGGCTACACATGAAATACCACTGCTTCAATCGATCAATGGTATCTTTTTCTTCTAAACATTTTAATTTGACTTTTGCTTTTGAATCATAAATATAAAAGAAGCCTGTGCAGAGACATTCACTTCATCATATTTGTACTATTTATTATTTTATGTATAATCATTGTGGAGCACAATATGATGCAATATTTTATTTTCATAGCAACATTGATTTGAGAAAAAACTTTCATTTCATTTATGAAAACAATGCAGATTTAATTTTTAATTAACTGAAATTTTTAATCAAAAAACATGTTTTAACAAAATGTGGGTGTACTATGCCAGAATCTGGTTCAAAAACCTTTCGAAAGATACCTCATTCATTGTTGTGTGTTTTGTAAATGCATAGAAAAAGGAATATTGACAACAGAAATAATACAGTTTATGTTTTTTAAAAAAGTAGATTTAAAAAAATATATCTTTATAATTTTAAAACCAACTTCAATTTATAAAGATTTCTCTGAAAAAATGTACATCAATACATTTTTAACAAAAATATATAAATAAAATGTCAACCCAACATGGAATTGGAGACAGGAGAATTTAGAGATCTACACAGTGCCAGGCTAGATTTATTTCAATAGACACGAGAAGGGACTAAACTCCATTATTCTAGGGCCAGACCCTCGTTTTATTTTTCTGAAGACTCAGTCCGGGCCATAATACCATCAAGATCTTTTTAGTTCAAGCTGTTGCAATTCAATGAAAAAATAAACCTTCTCCTTCCTGAGTAAAAGTATACACGTTTTATGAATTAACCTACCTAATAATTTTTATACTTTAGATGTGATGCCACAACAAGTTAGTAACCCACTTCTTCTCCCTATCACACTTTGTGGACCCCCAACCCCTGCTCTGTATGATGGTAATAATGGACGATACCTGATTTGTTTTTTAATACTTTTGTAGCAGATATAAATAAAAAGACTGTGGGAAACAAAAAAGCGAATTTGACCCTTTTGATATGTAGAACCAAACTAAAACACTACATTAAAATTTAAACAAAATGAGGAAAGAATATTGTTAGGCCATATGCGATTGGAGTCTATTTTCAGTAATTCAAGTTGTCATACTCTGCTTGTAAATTTTTTTTTTAAACCAAAATTTCCTTTTAAAAATAGGGGTTCATAAAAATGAAAGTAAATATGCTATTAATAAAACATAAAAAAAAAAAAAAATGTTACTTTAACGTTTACTTTCTTCATTAATTAAAAATGAAATTTGGCCTGTGTTACACATGGAAAAAACATTCTCAGACCAATACAGTCCACAGACAAACAGACAGAGACAGACAGACAGACAGACAGAGGGGGGGGAAGAGAGGGGATAGGGGGGAGAGAAAAAAAGACGCAGGAATAATGAAGTCTAGGTCAGCCAGCCCGAGATTCCAGAAAAAAGTAAGGCCCAGTCCCTGAAAGAGAGACCAGGCCCATGCAGGCCTCTATCCCCTCCCCCTACACACACACACAAAAAAAAAAAGAAAAATGTAAAACTAACCAAGTTTGGCCACCAAAAAAAGATATTTTTCACAAGTGCATGCAATGATTCTTTTTTAGAATTGCATGCAATGAAACTGTTTGACAATTGAACCTAAATATTGTATAATACTGTATAAATGCTATGCATAATAACAAAATTTAATATTTTTTTTTAGAAAGAAGCATCTATGTTTACCATTTTAAGAGACTAAGTTCCATAGTTTTAATGACTTTTTAATTCTTTATATGTACCGTATATTTCGCGTATTAAGCACAATTTTTTATTTTTAGATATATTTACCATATTATTCTCATTCTTTCTCTAATTTGCAAGAAACCTTTACGAGATATATGGTATGAAAATACAATAAAGAACATGCAAAGTATAATAATTAATATGATCATTAAGAAATAAATGAGCAAATGCAAAGGAATAACATGTACGATGTGTGGACGAAATTGTAATGTAGAAATATCAGTTCTTATGCTCATATTTTCTTGTATTAAAAATATGCATTCAAACCAGATTATACAATAAATGCAAATTAATTTTGCAAATAATTTAAAAAAGGAAAAAAAAAAAAAAGAGGAACTTACGTATAGCAGGTTCCAGCATGGGATAGTAGACCTCCCACACAGTATTCAGAGACATTCCGCTGTCCAGGTATATAGCACCAGCAACAGATTCAAAGAGATCTCCTAAAGCTTTAGGCACTTCCACTTCGTCTAATTCAAAACACTCAATTTCTTCGAGAGCATAACCATGTTCCTGAATTACATTTATAACAACATATTTAGATATGATATAAATAAAACATTAAAAAAAAATTAACACCTAGAATTAATATTAAAAGTAGAATTTTATTTGCAACACTTTGGTGGAAAGGACTTCAAATTTCTGTATCATATCTCAATAAAGAAATAGACAATGTAGATTTATTTTTCACTTGCTTGGATAATTCAACATTCTAATGTTAATCTTTAACTGCTGTTAATGGTCTTCACTGACCATTGCCCTTTTTTTTAGATTCTCACAGAGCTGTTGAATTTACTTGGATACTAGTGAAATTCTGTTTCATTTGGAGCTGTACCAGTAGTGTAGCTACAGACTTCTGAATAGTTGAATTTTAATTATAATAATGTCAGGTGGGATAAAATAGGTAGGTGTATGATTTTAAGCATAACTATTTCCGCTAGATGGCAGCACCAAAAGAACAGTTTGAAAGACTATGCTTTGAATTCCAGCTTTACGTCAGAAATTAAATAAATAAAAAAGAAACATTCTATTAACTTTTGCAAATTTCTAGAACTTTAATTCTTATTATGTTTAAAATATTCTGTCATTATTTTTCTGTAATATATTATTAATTTTCTTTCATTCCTTTTTTATTAGATTTTGTGAAATGCAAGCCTGTTTTATGCAGGACAGTCATGTAAAAAGTGATTCTGTTTTGATTCTGAATGTAAAAGGGTGATGTAAATTCTACTCTAATTCGAAAAGTCTTATTATACTTATTAAATATCTGAGAAGTATTCAATTCTCACGGAATGATTGTGAACTGAGTCAGTTATTTTAATTTAAGACACAATTCTTCATTAAGAAATTCTGCTGGTTTTTAAAGGAAAATCTTCTGTTCTTCAAATCGTGCTGCGGAACAAAATTTTGATGTCTGATCAAGTGAAATCATTATTAAAAATTATTCTGATTATTCTGTGAAATCATTAGCTCTACAAAACATGAATATTCGCTATAAAACAAATTCAGTGATGTAATCGAACCCTCGACTCAAATCAAAAGGTACGTAGATTCTCTTTAATTATTTATTCAGTAAGAAAAACTAAAATAATTCTAAATCTTTAATTCCGAAACTATAGAGTAGGTTTCAAAAATAAATTTATAAAATATACAAATAGTAATTTGTTGCAATTGTTTTGCCAGATTAGTGTGTTATATGTGTCAGCTATAATTTTTCACTGAATAATCAAATAGTTGTTTTGTTGCTGTAGCATAAAACACTCATTTAGAAATAACTTTCTGCATTTTTTATTATAAAATAATATAAAATAAATATTTTAGAGCAAAAATAACTGTGTGGGGTAAAGTAGTTATACTGTTATGCTTAACAAACAAATAGCAGACTTTTTTTCATAATTTTATATTTTTAATGTAACATTTGACATTAATATAGCAGTCTAAAACTATTTACTTTGTATAAGTTGATGAAAAAAGTAAAAGCAAACATGCAACTTTCAGCTGTATGCTTGCTTTGTGCAAATTATTATTCGTGGAATTTTTAAAAGTAACAAGAAACAAGTAAGTGTGATCGAAGATCGCTCAAAGGGTTTCGTTTAATATTCCTTTCAAAACACTTTATCCTTTCTTTAATAAATCCAAATAAATTTCATTTAGCAAAAAAGTCATGTTTTTTATAAAATAAAAATTTACCGGTCTATTTTTTTCGTTTTTTCGAATATCTAAACCAGCCCGATAGCGGGTTCTGTCATAATAATATCTGTCATGCGGACTAAATGCAATATTTAAAAAAATAATTTCAAAATTAAACATGTTGTACACCTTTAAAATGTTAAAATATGCTAATATTTCCATGATTTTTATCATGATTCAATATATTTCTCAAACTCATATATTTACTATTCTCTATCGCTCATATTGATACTCGCTTTGTATTATACTGAAACATTTGAAAAATCCGTTAAACTTGCGATATGACGTCAGATTTTCTTTTTAATTCTCTAATAACGTGATATTAATCTGCTTTGTGTACATACACATTACTCATACTCCTTGTATTATTGAGAAATCTTTGAAAATTTCCTTTTTATCACCACTATGATGTCAATCAATTTTATTTCATATTAATCTTTTTTTCAATTGGTGAAATATTTTATTTCATTTTCATTTTTCACGTGGAAATCGTCTGATAGAAAATTAATTATTGTAGAAAGAATTTCATCGTGGATTTTTAATTTTTGGCATCTGCTTTAATGAAAAATGTTTAAATTTAATAGGAAAAGGCTGTTAGAATTTTGGTTTTTTATCTCTATTTATTAAAATAATACGAATTTTTCAAATTTTAATATTTTGAGCTCTTTATAGCTGGTATTCAGCTATATACACGAAGTTTCAACTCTGTAAGTTACATAGTTTCTGAGAATGGCTCTGTGACAGACAGACAACGGAGCGGGAGTAATAGGGTTTTGTGAGGTGAAAGAAACCCTAAAAAGTAGATAAATTGAAACCTAAAATATTAACCAAATCATGGCTAAAGCTAAAAGTCTTACAAATAATGTTCTTGATGATTTAGAAGAGAAAAATTTTGATCTAATTTAAGTAGTAATAGTAATGGAAACACTATCAGAATTGGATACATGTCAAAGTTTTACAAGAAAACAACAGATTAGATATTTCTTGGTATCATAATAATCATGAATTCACAGTTACGCTTGCAAAAGAGAGTGGGGTGTTCCTATTTCATGTTTGATGAGAAAGATGACATGTTTCATGTATCACAAATTACAGATTGCAGGTGTCCTTTCTGATCCACCAATGAACCATAATCCAGACTATTTCTTCTCTTAAATCTATTTTTTTAAATCTCCAGCATTCTAAAGAAAACTTTTCATAAGATTCATGTGCAATTATTTACTTTATAAAGAAATATAATCCTTTAAATAAGTATACTTATTTTACCAAACAGCATGGAGTAAAATAGTTAATTGACAGTGAGTTAAAATACCATGATCGATAAAAATTTGTAATTTTATTGTTGAAATTGTCCTTGAAATGTTAGAAGCAATGTTCATTTGCACATTCTATATAATCTTTTTGCAAATTAAAATAATATATTATTTGCATGAATCTAAAAAAGAACTGTTTTTATAGCTATTTTACCCCATTTGACCCTAATCCTGTACATAAATATTAGTACAGAAAGGATATCCTATCAGTTAAGGAGCCTTTTTGTTCATTTTTCTATCAAGCAGTCTCAAAGTCTACTCAGAGTAGCTAAGCGACAATTTCTGTTACAGTAGTTCAACAAACTAAAAATTTCATACTCATTTATTTACATTTATTATATTCTGCTTTTCATTTTTATAAAATAAATATTCAAATGATAACATATGTAGAAGCTATTGAAAACTAAACAGAGGTGTCTGCTATTCAGGAGTGTCTGTTATAAAGGTTTTACTGTACTAAACTTCTACAGTTTTATAAATTTGCATATCCCCCCCCCTCCCCTTTCTGGGGAGGTAGTTATAACAAAACCAGAGGGTATGCACGGGCTCGTTCCTGGCATGGGGCCCATAACCAACACAGCGAAATACAGACAAATTTTCGAATGGGCTGGGCTGATAGAAAAAATAAACAAGCTGAGCCAACAAAAAAAAATGAAATGGGCCTGCCAGGTCGATACAAAAATTAAGTAGGCTGACTGGCCTGATGTAACAAATTTAAAAGAGTTGGACTAAGCTGGCAAAATACGAACAATTTTCAATGAACCTGATTGGGCCGAGAATAATTTATAAATATGGTGAATGAGTCGATATTAGTTTGTCAGCATCAATAAAGAAATTTAACATGTAGAGATAGATCTGCAATGGCAGTTACATCGTGTCTGAAACCAGGCTTTATTTTTTTTCAACAGACTCGGGCTGGGCTCAGTCTTAAATTGTTTTTGCATGGCCTTAATTGCATTGCGTGGACCTGGCCTTAATTGTTCCCAGAACGTGTAAGGAGCCATTTTTATTTATAAAAATAATAGTGATAATAAACTTTTGCTAAAGTAATACTTGGAAATATACTTAATAAATTACAGAAAAATATTTCAAATATGATGGTTTTAATCATCTCTTTTCTTTTATTCTAAATTACATTATTTTTTAAATGAATCTTTATTTGAATGCGATATCTTATCTAAGAATCTAATGCTTGTATTCCTGATCTATCTCAACTCCCAGTTAAGCACAATAGCCGTGTTCTACTGCTCAAAAGGTATTCACAATTAAGCTGACGACTTGATTGCAGTAGTCGAAGTACAATCAGGTTAATAGTGAATATCATTTAAGCATTCAACTGAGCTTTTCACGCTAAACCAGGAGTTGGAATAGATTGTGAATACGAGCATAAGTCATCATTAATTCTGTATTATTTGTGGACATATTGTTTGGAATATGCTGTAAAATTTTTGAATAAATATTTGCATTATTCATTAAGAGAATTTTAATTGTACATTACAAAAAATAGGAATATTTTGTAGAAATTGAGTTGAGCTAAGTTGTGAATTATGAAAATATAATGAGCAGTGTCAGGAAATTTCTGGCCATGCAGACCTCTAGGCCCTAGAGTCTAGGGTATACGCTATAAACAGATGCCATACACTAGAGAATATATGCTCTAACTACGGAAGGTATACAAAGTTTCTTTAAAAAATCCAGAAGATATAACACACACTACATCCCAGCTCCCTCCTTTCTCTCAAGCTAATAAAAATAAAAATAATAATAAATTGCTCAAATTTAATTTAAAACTTTATTACATAACTGAAATTGATAATACTTTAATTTAGATTAAAATAATGCATTTAAGTCTTAAAAAGTACCCACACAAATTCACATAGCAAAAGTTCTTGCACAGTGTATTTTGTATGCCATGTTATTTTCAAATTTCTAGAAAAATAAATTAATGTTTTATAAAATTAATTTTAAATCAAATACAATTTTAAATCAAAGTACAATATTAAAAAATCCTTAAGATAGGCATATATGATAATATTTTTGATAAATGTAAATTTGTAATTAAGAAATAGAATAAATATGGCAGCTGGTAAAGCTCGATTGGTGTACAAAATACACCAGCTTGAGTAATTAAGAGTTAAAGATGAGCCTTACCTTGAAATAAGTGAAGTACTCGCTAGGTTCAAAAATTTCCAGGAATTTCTTCATCAACCCAAACAAATGGGGAGCGAGCATTTTTATATGCTTGTGATATTCATATTTTACAGCCAGAGATGCAAAATATATGTTATTTACAAGTGCAGAACGAAGATCTGTCAAACTTCCAGGGGAAAGATCGTGAGGATCTTCAAATAACTGTCTTGTTATCAAAAAGTCTAACACTGCATCGCCTAAAAACTCCAGTCTTTGATAACAGTCTGTAATTTCGTTATAATGATAAGAAGGGTGGGTAAAAGCTTGCAAGAGTAAAGCCTTATTCTTGAACTTATAATTAATGACTTTTTCAAATCTCTCAAGTCCGCCAGTTAATTTTTTCAAACATTCTTCAACATCTGTAACTTCACCAACAATAACACTAGGTGGTTCAGGAGGCCAGTTTATGAAATCCTCTCTTATCACTTCTGAATCATTTTCATTAAGAAGAGGTTTCAGACCAATCCAGTGCATAAACATAAGTGCCCCTTTCTGACCACAGGAAAGTAAATAGGTTCCGATTAAAGCTTCGACTGCATCAGCAATACACTTATCTGATATAATTTGCTTTGTAAAAAACTTGTACTTAAGTTTAGAGTCTACATCGGGTTCAGTTTTAACACTGAGGACCCTTTCATCCACTTCTTCATGAATTGTATAACAGGGAGGCAGCCAAGTTTTTTCACTGCTGAAATCCGTGTGATTCAGAAATTCTCCAAGTTTCTTTTTCTTTGCTAGTTGATACAAGTGAAAGTTTTGAATAAGTCTACTCCTCAGTTTAGTTAACTTGCCTTCATCAAAATTGGGATATTTGATGTATGTTTTCACTGATATAACATACTTTAGAAAAGAATCCCCAATCATTTCCAAGCGTTCCAAATCAAATTCATCGTTTGCACTCTTTGCAGTTAGAGCTTGCAATATCAAACTTGGACTAGGACCGGGATGGTTATTTAGATTAACATCACAAGTAAAATTCGTAATTTTGTCTCCAAGTTTTTCAATATCTTCACGTGGAAAAATAGCAGGTTTGTAACTGCCATATCCCAATTTACTTAGGTGTTTTCTTAGGTCTTTGTCACTAGTGCCCAAATCAAAATAAGGCCAACAGTGATTTTGGGGTAGGTCTACAATGCCTACTAATCCGCAAGAAGCAATGTTCTGTCTAATTTCTTCGGCGAGCAGAAAAGAATAAAGCCGAAACAACACTGTAGGAAGATACTGCACTTTAAGGAACAACGGAGAGGAAAATGGGTGTATGATAGACAACTCCGGAACTAAATATTCACGATAATTCTTATGTCTTTCTTTTGTTTTACTCATCTTTTTGGAATCTGGAAATATTTCCCTGATTGAAACATAAATAGGCTTCAAATTTACCGTAACTGGATTTGTGAAAGTCTCAACCAAATGTTGCTCGTCATTTTGAATCTCGACGTCATACTTATATTTATAGTACTCTTTAAAGTTCATAAAAGGACCTGCAAAGTCACAAGTGCTAGTGGGTTTCTTGTCTGTTATGCGAATGAAGTGATGATAAGTAGGTTTTTCATGTTTCCAGTAGTCTATTTTATAAGATCTCAATAACACAGCATCTTTGAATGATTCTTCAGGGTAAGCAGTACGACCAACTGTCTTAGATGTCTTTTTTATCAAATCATTATATGGGTTTTCCTTAACTGCTTTCATGAAAGGCCAGTCTACCCAAGATGATGGATCATCTAAAAGAAATTATATATTATCAACATTAGCTGCACACAGAAAAAAGAAAAAAATGCACATTTAATTATAATCTACCTGTATTACAAAGAACTAACATTTGTATATCAATAATGTTAAGCTCAAATGTGTATATCAATAATGTTAAGCTCAAAAGTAACATACTAGATGTCACGACTTGTGTAATTGCTTTGATCACATATATATTTGCACTCTGATTGTAAGGCCCTTTCTATGAAATTTGGTATAAAGGTACAGTACACCCCCAATTATCTGACATTCAGGGGATTAAGGTTATGCTTGATAATCAATATAAGTGGTAAACAGAAGGATATCTATACATTGACATTTCATAAAAATATAAACATTTAACTATAACTAAAAATATTATAAGTAATTACCGTAGTACAAAAATAAATAAAAAGAAGACATATTTAATAATCAAAATCTGCAGTTACCTTTTTACTTTTTCAACACTATAAATCAGGGCAAGAAATTCCAAAATATTAAAGCAGTCGCCCAAATAAAAATACTGGTTGCCACAATTTTATATCTTATACTTTTTGTCTGCAGATGTAATACAGACCCTTTTGTATTTGTTATTTACTTATTATAGTTTACTTGTCAGTAACACATTAGATATATATAAAAAATAAAAATCATATCTTTGTTTAAAGAGTTATTCATCAAGATTTGATGAAAATTCCAAAAGTTTTCATCGAGTCACAGATACAATCATGAATGACCAAAATCCTGACACACAGCAACTTTACACTGTAAAAAGATATATAAGCAAGCTTTATTTCAGAAAGAGAATGGAATACTGGATTGAATTTAGACTGGCATTTCATTCTAAAATAAGAAATATTTTTATTTTAATATATTTTAAAGTAGAATCGTATTTGTTTCTACAATCATAGGGTTAATTGCAGGATTCAAGGATAAGAAAAATGAAAAGGTATTTTCTGCGGAGAAGTAAAAATTGGAGGAATACATGGGGAGTGATTGATGATTCACAAATTTCTGGGCAAAAGTAAAATGTAGCTCTGAGATCTAAAAATGATCGCTCACTTATGTATACTGCCTTTTAGTCATGAACCTGAACTTTCTAGTCGCCAATAATGGCAGCCGGAAATTTTGTGTACTGCTATAAATACAATACGCAAGATTTATAGGAAACAATTTATGGTAGGTGGGCCAGTTGACCGAATGTGGTGGGTAATTGAGTGTCAGATAAGCGAAAGTCTAGTGTATCAAGGTTGCCAATCTTGTGCAAAACCTTGTGAAAAAAATGTGCAATTTTAAGGTATCATGTAGTCACTAAAATTATGAACATGCTCAAAGTAGAAAAATTTAAATTACGATAGTATTAAAATGAACTTTTATTTATGAAGCACATTAAAGTATCAAACATTAAAATCTCACACAGCACAAATAATAATAATAATGGTAATGGTAATAATAAATCCCTATTAAGAATACAAAAACCTTCTACAAATATACATATCTTCATTATTAATTTTTATTTAACATCACAAGATAAACATTTTTAAGTATGGAGTAATTAAATATGGTAACAAAAGAATCAAAATTGAATGCATATAACTCTTGCACAAAATATTTTGACAAAACTGCATAAATTCATACACTTTTTGTTAAGAATTTATGTCTTAGGCCTGAATGTCCCAGAGCACGCTCTTATGTGATCAATGTTTCTCCTGTAGAGGAGTATTTTACTCATTTAGAATCATTTACTACACTCATTAAAAAAATATCAAGGAATGAGATTAGTCATCAGTATTTTTGAAAATCTTCGAAATATTTCACCACACTGAAGTTTATAATAGAACATACTATAAAATACTTTCATAAATAAAAAATTACAGAATCACTAATGAAATTGAAACATTTGTGAATGACAGCCTTTTACAAATTTATATCTGAGAGTAAACACATTGAGAATAGTGCATCATTTATGTTTACAGAATGTAGTCAATTTGTTACATCGGATTTCCTTTTTCTATTACATCCTGTGAGAGCTTTTCAACTTTAAACAAGAATGAAAAATCATGCATCAAGCATAGATTATGAAACACTTTTCCAACACTTCTGGAATACATTAATGAAACTTTATAGTTTAATATGGTGAAAGATTATGTCTAAATAAACAAGGTCAATGTCAAACCGGGCGGGGAGACTTACCTTTCGGCTTAAGCTCAACTAGCCCTGCCAATGTCTAAATAAACAATTTGAAAAAAAAAACCATAACACAATTTAAAAATCCAATTTGAAAAAAAAAACCCTTAACACATTTAAAAATTCAATTTCAGAAATTAACATTAACAGTCAAAAAAATATCTGAATCATTTTGTGTAGCCCTGTATATGATCTATATATATATATATAGTATGCTAAAATTTAGTTCAGTTAGGAAATCAGTTCAAAAATTCCCTTCAGCAATTTCTGTAAACAAATAGAAATGTACTCAAGGTCTTTTGTGTTGCACTGTATATGATCTATAGAACTTATACACACCATGCAATAAGCAACAAATTAGTTAAATTTAAAAATGCGTACAACAACTAAAAATGCACTTCCAGCATACATAGTTAATAGACAGTACTGTAACCGAATTCTTTTGTGTGTCCCTGTAAATGAACGATGAATGCTATGTACTAGACAATATTCTATAGTAAGACTCTTGTGGTGCACCTCAGTGATATATGTCAATATGTTTGAAATAGTGTAACTTTATTAAAATATACTGCAAATGATTTTTCCCCTCAGACCGTAAGGTAACGAAATTCTTTTGAGTCTCCCTATAAATGAACTATAAATACGACACACTTCATTTTCAATACTGAACATGCCATAGTAAACCTCAATATCGTATATCAGTTGTGTTGCAATCTGAGTATAATTATGTGAATTAGAGCATAGACAGACAGACGGCGAACAAATCGAATTCATAAACACTTTTCCACTATGTTGTAAAGTGTTTAAAAGAATGAAATAAAATAATAATAAACTATGACAATGTGGATGTGCTACTATTCTAAAAATTAATTGCGGAAGACTTTATTTTAGATATTCTTACTGATAATGTAAATTGTGATATAAATTTTAGTCTGCAAAAATATAAAAAAGAACAAAAATCCTGCATCAAGTATAGATTAGGCAATACTTCCAAAATACTCTTAGAAATCTTTACTGTTTAATAAGGTGAAAGTTGATATCTTAATGCCAACTTTGACAGCATTTTCTGAAAATTCTTCTGCCTTTACCAAAAAAGAGTTCGACTACATACGTTCTGAACAAGAGAACCTGGCAATTTGATACATTTGTGAGCAAATATGAATTTAAAAATGTGGCCAAAAGTAGCCAGTTTGGATTTGAGAACAGGCTTTAAAATACATAATTATTATTTAAAATACATACCTTTTATTCATTTAATTAAAAAAAAAAATAATAATTAATACCATAATCCAAAACATTTTATTTAAACATTACTAATTTACACACATAAAAAAAAAAAAGATCCTACATGTGTCATTTGAGCATAGCTAACATAAATGTACCCAAATTTTTTCCTAGAAAAATGCATTCAATTTTGGGGTGTGTCTAATATACCAGAAACTACAGTATATATAATTACCTAAATTTTGCCTCTCAAGGTAACTGAATAAATGAATAGCATTAGATAAATGAGTAACATTTAGTAATAAGAGGAATAATATTATAACATTTTTCTAATAGGTAATGCTTTCAAAAATTACTCAAAATGCTTCAAAAAACTGAATAAATGAATAACATTATAACATTTTTCTTATAGGTAAGTTTTTAAAAAAGAAAACACATTTTAAAAAAAATTAAAATTACTCCTAAAAATTTTGAAAGGGAGTGAAATTACTCCTTAAAATTTTTTTGGTCTAATGTTGCATGTGAATGATACTTGAACACTCCTTTTGGGGTTAAAATGCTTGAAAATCTAGAAAAATACTACTTAACCCAATTATAGTACAATAAAACACAAAATTATTTACCTCTGTTTACAGGAACAACATAAAATGGCATCTCGGAAGATGATGGATCAAAAGTCTTATTTTTCTCCAGATGTAAGGCATTAGAGAAAACAAATCTGTGAAAATCTTCGATAGTTTTCAATTCATCTTCAGTCAATATAAATACTTTATCACACAGTGACACAGAGACCTCTATTTTTCCTACTTTGGTAAAAATTGGGAAGGAATTCACCTGAAAAATAATAAAACATGTATTGATAACAGAAATGAAACAACATTATACTTTCATTTTAGCCACATGTCAGCAGTAGATCTCAAATGATTAATTGTCAATAATTTTACTATTTATAGCATTTTTTATTATCATTATTTTAGTGTTTTATAGTTCAGTTACCTAATTGTTAAACTCATGTTTTATTTATATATTTATTTATTTTAGTACATTTTTTATTTTGTTACATTTTGCGCTGGAAACAAATAAATACTGAACTGTTTTATTGTTTTAAGTGCAAACGCTTTACAAAACGCTATATGTTTTACAACTTTCGTAATCTAATTACACAGCAGTTGCTAAATTTTAGCAAATGTGACTTGCACCTTGTCACGATGTAATCGCAACATTTTTAGCGCAATCGCGATGTGTACGATTGCACGTGTTCAATTTCCCATTAAATCTCTAAATTTATTAATTTTAATATGTGTCTTTCAGTATTTAATTATCCCTGTATCAGCGATTTTTAATTATCTTTAATTTAACGTATCCGTTGTCTGCCAACGCTGTTTCTTTCTCATTTTAACTTTCGTCAAACGCCGATATTTCACATTTCATTCGATGCATATCGCGGCAGTTTCGTGGGGAATTCGTCATCGGCTCACCGCTTCTCCCGTTCCTTCGATCCGGCAAAAGCGCTCCACATGCTTCGCCGAGGAACGCGTTGCGGTAGGTTCATCGCTCTTTGGCGCGTGCCAACAGTTGGCGTGTTTTCGGAGCTCGCTCCGTTTCTGCGCATCGCTATTGGACGATCGCGGGTTTTATCGCCAAGGGCAACCGGCTCGGCACTTCGCGCTGATGTTAAAAGCAGTTATGTTCAGGATGTGCTCAGTGTAGTTTGGGAGATCTTATCTTATTCAATTTCATCAGTCATGGAGGACACGATGTCACCGGAGTCCCTCACCTATTCAGAGTTTTATAGATGAATAAATCATCTCTTGTTTTTTTACCATCAAAAAGGCTTTTTGTCTCAGTTTTTCCTAAAATGAGTGTGCTGTATTCTCAGTCATTTATACATCGCATCGTTCCTGCTAAAAATGGGTGAGAGAGTTCCTTTTTACTTATTTTAATTATGTGTGAGTCCATCGCTAAAATAATAGCGAGCGTGAGACCTTGGGTTCATTTTAATATTTATATTTTGCGGTTCTTCACTTGTGATCTCGTCACCACGTGTTAGCACGTGGTCGGCCTCTTCAACACAACGTGTTTGAAATATTACTCTACATATGGTGCCTCAGATCCAGGTCGTAATTTTAGCGTGGACTATTTTTTTTTCCCATATAAATTCAATTTGTTTAAAATTTAAAATCTAAAAAACTTAAACTCTCACCCTAAAAATTTTGTACAATCGTTAAAGTTATTTTTTTTATGCTATAGAATGTAGTAATTAATCAGTTAAGATTTAAATTCATAAAAAAAAAAAAAAAAAAAAAAAAAAAAAAAAAAAAAAAAAAAAAAAAAAACGTCTTTTGGAATGTAAATTTTTCAAAAAAAAAAAAAAAAAAAAAATTTTTTTTCATCATTTTTTCTGGCTGTAAATTTAATCAAGTCCTTTAATGTGTTTATCATTGCCAAATTTTTTTTTTCATGCAAAGCTCTCATATTCTTGTACTGATGCACTGACAGGGCATAACTCGTGCCAATCTTTTTTTTTTTTTTTTCCTTTAAATTTCTTAGTTTTTTTATATATTTTTTTTAATCAAAAGTTTAAAGTTTTTCTATTACCAACATGAATGTGCAAAATGGCATGATTAATCCGACGTGGCAGAAAGTCCCAGGTTTCACTTGTTTTGAAGCCATCTTAATGAACCTATCCAACATGGTGGAAGGAGATGTAACATATGAAATCAAGAAACACAGCAGTGTAAGTAACCCGGCATTGCCAGAAATCGAAAAGCAGCTTTTAAATGTATTCAATTTTAGAATAGAGCCCTTAACATCTCTGTTCAAAGAGGTGCAAACAGATTTTGCCCGCCTAGTGCATGAAAGAGACAATCTTCAAAGTCTTAATACAAAATTATTACAGCGAATACAAATGAACAAGAAGATTGAAGTCTCTCATGTTACTACCCAGGTTGAGGACCTGCAGCAAAATGTGCCGTCTTCTACTGATTCATCAACACAGACGTGCAACACCCCAGCTTGTGCTCCTATAGTGCTGGATCCCTGTGTTCATAGGTGTGAACATGACACCTCCATATTAAATTCCACCTTAAAATCCCCTGCAGTAAAGTCTCTTCAGGCTCACAATTCTACTTTAAATTCTTCTAGTAATTCTAATTCTTCGTTTAACAAATCCTCCAAGCCACCTAAAATCATCATTTATGCCATTGACGAGAAATATAGTATCCCTGATATCATCCAAGCAATATCGGATACTGCTGGCTTTACCCCTTCATGTAATTTCATAAAGAAAAATAAATCAAGAAAATCAAACAACTACAATTACATCTTTCAAGTGCCTGCAAACATCGCCACACTACTTGTGAACTGCAAGACTTTGAAAATTGGTGAACAGAACGTTTTCGTGAAACGGTTTATCCGTATTATCCGGTGCTATAATTGCCAATCTTTCAACCACGTTGCAAGTTCTTGCAAAAAGTCACGTGCATGTCCCTGGTGTGCTGAAGCACATGAACCAGGCCACTGCACAAAACCTCCGAAGTGCAAAAACTGTATAGCAAATAATCAGTTCTACAAACGGAACTTTAATGTTGACCATCCGGCATTTTCGCCAACATGTGAGTCTTTTAAATTATTTGTTTCAAAAGTTAGGCTTAGGTTAAGCTCAAGCCTTATAAAATAGTTAAACCCAATCCTTTTGTGTCTGCTCCACATTCAACAGTTTTTTTTTTCTACATGGTGTGACCAAGTCTTTCCCGTTTGTGAAATATGTGTACGTGCTAGAGAGAGTGCATAGTACCCAATGGAGTGGTACTGCTATGAATCTTTCATGACATTTTGTAAACTCTCCTCTGGCATGTACCGCTGCTCATCCCTGCTTTTCCTTAATTTATTCACAATTTTAAAAGTTCGTACCTGAACCAGTAAAGTGTACTCCAGCTAGTGTTTCATCTTAACTGCAATTTCTCTGTCTTTTTCGTGAACTGTTTTCATCTACTAGTACTCACCTTTGCCTTGAACTCTGCAAGATTAAGTCCTAACATAAATAACATTCCTGAACTGTTCTCTTAAAGAACTCCTTTTGCAGCATCTTAATTTGTAATTATCGTAAATATTTAACATATGCAATATTTATTTGCATACTATCACAATTTTCCTTTTCCCTGTTGATGTGGCTCCAGCATAATCATCTGTAAAGTTTATTTATCTCAAGGTATTTTTTTATTTTAAATTAACAATTTTTACCAATTATTTAAATTATTTGTATCTATTTTTGTGTAATTCATTGGTCATTTTTTTAACTTATATAATTTTCTCATGCAAAATTTTTTTATATAACAAACAGGTTGAGATATACAGTTTGTATATTTCGTGCAAATCTTTACTTATTCAACTATATTTTTTATATCTTCGATTGGCACCTGTCTTTTTGACAGATTTTTTTTTGTATTTTCTTACTGTTCTTATAATTGTATTTTGTGTATTTCCCTAGCCCTTATTTAAATCACTCATGAGTTGCAACTCCCCCTTTTATAATTTTTGCTAGCCCTTTATTAATTGTTTTTTCAACTTTTGTGTATATTTATGTGTTTAGTTCAAGCGCTTGACATTATTTTCTTTGCACTTATATGTTTGTTCCATGGTACCTAATGAACAATCATACCTTTGCTAAGTATCAATTTCAAAGCAATCGATGTGTACACATAGTCAAATTTTTGAAATATTGAAAAGCTAATTATGCATTTATGTTTTTCGTAAGGCCTTACATTTTTCATTTACAACAACTATCCCAAAAGGATATGTTCATATACCTAAGTATGTATATATAGGTTTGCATAACTACAAAAAAAAATGATGGTAAATTTTAGGTTATGGTGTATAAACAATGTGTTCTCTTACAGCATTTTACCAATAATTTTCTACTTGATGCATTTAATTTTTACTTCAACCTGCTCTTATTGCAATTTTACATATATAATTTTTCCTCATTTTCATAACATCCTTTTCAAGGTATTAATATTTATTCAATGGTTTTGTCTCATAATTTTGAGTCAAATAATTTTTTTTGCACATTTTTAATCGTGTAATGTTATACAATGGTGTCTCATGCATTCGTACTTTTCCATTCAATGTTCATGATATGGAGTTGTTTTCAATTCACTGTGTGCTTAGGCTTTATAAAGTATGTATGAATACTGTGTTTACTTACAGGTTACAAATTGTACGTTTAATATTCATTTCAGTAACTATTCAATTAAATCTGTTAGGATAATTTTATAAGTTTGTACTTCTGTACATGTGTGTTCCATTTTAATTATTCTTATAGTTGGAACGTTGTTTCATTTGCTAATCATTAGCATTATGTTCTACTTCCTTTCACTCATTCATTTAAGTATTGCAATCCAAAGTGTTTTGCACTTAACTCTTGGTTTTCAACTTTTGATAATTGGAAAGTTTAAATTTTTTTCATCACTGTCAAAACAATGGCAGTTGGTCTCTTCACATTCAAAAATTATTTACTAGTGCACATAATGTATTTTTCTTGTGACATTTTTATCAATTAATGTGTTAATCTATTTAAAAAAAAAAAAAAAAAAAAAATTGTGTTACTCACAACGAATTTACATTTAACTAATTGTGTCATGCTTTTGAAATATTTTAGATTGTTAAATTGTTAAAAGATTTTTTTTTTACCAATGGTGAAGTATAATTGTTAATCTTAATATGTCAAATTAATTATGAAATTGTGTTTGTCTCACAGAAGGTAATTTTTAATATGCATCACTGAAATTATGTAATAATGTACTGTTTATATATATATTACTGTATTTATTTCATTTACAACAGAAATTTACTGTGTCATTTATACGACTTATTGTATAGTCGTCTTTGTTAATCCCGTGTATTCTCTGGTGACTCGTTTTACTCCCATGTTCAGCAGTGTTGGAATTTCATTCATAGTCAAAATTCGTATTTGTTGCTAAATTTGCTTCGAATTCCTCTTTTTAAAATTTTGTAAAATTTTTCCTTCACATTCAAAATTTTTCCTTTTTCCAAATTTTTCTCGCCCATGTAAAATGGTCACTTCCCAGTCAAATTTTTCATTCCCAGTCTAAATTTTACAAATTTTTCATTTGCGGGGGAATATGTCACGATGTAATCGCAACATTTTTAGCGCAATCGCGATGTGTACTGTAGGGTTAGATAACACCTCCCCCACAATATCTTGAGCCACACTGCTTACCATTTAATTAAAATAACTATGTGCATGATGGAGGCTAAAATAATTGCAACATTTTCTGAAGGAAACAAAAAAGGGTTTATTAAAACTGTAGGTTATAGGTAGCAAACACATCTTTTAGAAGATACATCATCACAGGCACATAATAAGTCAAACTTTCAATAATTTCTGAAGTCCAAACATAGTTCATTTATACTGCATATATTAACTGAATATTTTATACACTAAAAAACAAGTAGTCACCTGCTACTAAATAAAACACTAAGTAAAAAACATCTTCAAAATAAGACCTATTTGCAAAAGCTACTCACATGTTGAACTGACTTGTCAAACTACAAACTTCCCAAATATATACTTCAAACACAATACAAAATCTGCATTTTAATGTTGCCAAATTAGTAAATATAACTTTCAATAAGTGATAGACACACCCACTAGAACAAAATGACATCACTGTGTCAGAATGACATCAGACGAAACAAATCAGAAAAAGGTTAACTAAAAAGTAACAGAAAGTTAACTTCACTACCAACCACCCAACCATATGCTGAAAAAGGTAAACAAGCATGCACACTTGCTGTAAGTACCAGACTATTGAATTTAAACATTAAAAATGATTAACTAAATAAGATACTTAGAAAATAAATTAAACTAAACATAGAAGCAAGCTTTTATATGGTGGTGGTGGTTATTAAATAAAATGAGGAGCTGGGAAAACACAAAAATATAACTTTAAGCCTACAAATGCCCCCTTTTTTCCAGGTCCTCTGCCTAACCAAACAACCATTTTCTAAAATAGAAAAATTTTTCACTTGACAATGCTTTTGTCATTACATCAGCAACATTACATTTACTAGATACATACTTAAGTTCAAAATTTCCAATATTTTCCTTTACAAAATAACTACGAGTATCAATATATTTGGTTCTTGTATTTTCTATATTGTTTTTAGAAAAACTTATAGTACTTTGATTGTCACAATGAATTGTTGGTTTAGTTAAGTTTAAGTTCAAAAAGGAAAAGTCATCAATTATTCTTGTTAACCAACACAGTTCCTTGACTGAATCTGATAAAGCAACATATTCAGATTCCATACTTGATAAGGCAACACATTTCTGTTTAGAAGAGTTCCATATAATAGGTACTTGGTCTACAAAAATTACCAAACCACTAACTGATTTACGATCAACTAAATCTGAAGCCCATGTAGCATCAGTATAGACATTAATATTACAATTTGAAATTCTAGATAGATTTAAACTCAGTTCTTTTGTATCAATAACATATTGCAAAACCTGACACAAATTTTTCCAATGATCCCATGATGGCTTATTAGAAAACTGAGATAAAGCAATAACTGAAAATTGAATATCAGGTCTACTTCTAGAAGCTAAAAACAACAAACAACCTATCAACTGTCTGTAAGGGACATCTATTTGTTCCCCCTCATTCGTTAAGTTTAACACTGTTCCTGGTGTTAACGGCAATTTGCATTTTATTCTAGGAACATTAAAAATTTCTGCAATTCTTTCAATATATTTAGTTTGATGCAGTACATAAGACCCCTCACGTTGCTCGAATTCAACTCCTAGAAAATTTCTAATTTCACCTAAAGTTTTTATTTCAAATTTAGACTTTATTAATTCAATTACTTGGTTTAATATTTCCTTATTCTCTGCAAAAATTGCTAAGTCATCAACATAAACGAGAATTACTACTTTTAATTTATAAACATATATGCAGTTGCAATTCAATGCTTTATCAAAACCTAAATCCTTAAAAGTTTTGTCTAATTCATTAAACCATTCGCGGCCAGCCTGGTGGAGTCCATATAATGCCTTGTTAAGTTTCCATACATACTTTTCATCAACTTCCCGGAAACCATCTGGCGCTCAACATAAATTTGTTCATTTAATTTTGCATATAAGTATGCACCTTTCACGTCAATATGCTGGCTAAACCATCCCTTTAGAACCACAAGTACAATAAAGAAAAATCTAACAAGTGGAAAAGCTATGACAGGTGAAAATGTGTCAAAATAATCGATTCCCTCAACTTGTCGGAATCCCTTCGCTACTAACCTAGCTTTAAAACTTTTAATTTTACCTGACACATCCTTTTTCAGTGTATATACCCATTTTGTACCAAGAACTTTACTCTTTTCAGGACGGGTTACAAGGTCATACACTTCCCTATCTTTTAATATTTTAAGTTCAGTACTCATAGCTTTAACCCACTCTTGTTTCTCAGGAAGATTTTGGGACTCACTAAAACTAATTGGGATTTTTATCTCAGCACAATGTGCTTCTGGGCTAGATTCTACATCCTCTTCATCAGTTTCTATTACAGGTTTAGCATTAGAGTCCCTTTTCAGTTTAACTTCAGGCTGGGAGAGATCTGAATTAGTTTTAAGTGGTTTAAAATCAAATTCCTCAGATTTAAAAACTAGACCCTTTTCCTTACAATAATCCTTCACATCATTTTTACTTCTTAACCTAATACCAGGTTCTGGATAGTAGTAAACATCTACACGACCTGCAGAACTACCTGACTCTCTAACCTTTTCAATTCTCTTCCAATCTGAAAAAGAAGTATTTTCAACTGGGTCATCTTGCACTTTAAATTTAACCATTCTATTGCTAGAGTCTTTAACTGGTTCTGAAATAAAATCATTTTCAATGATTTTCAAATGTTTAGTTTCCTGCACTTCTTTAGTCCCTTGAAACCATACTCTATAACCTCTCGTGCTCCTGGCGTAGCCAATTAAAATTCCCTTTTTAGATCTTGCCTCTAATTTATTACGATACCTTTTTGGAATATGAACAAAAACAGTACTTCCTATAACTCTTAAGTACTTAACCGAAAAATGTCCACCTTTCCAAACATTCAGAGGGGCTTTCCCATGCAATTTAGTGTGAGGGTATCTATTTTTTAAGTAATTTACAGTACAAACCATTTCAGCCCATAATTCTTTAGGTAAATTTGCCTGAATTAACATTGCTCTAACTCCCTCCATTAAAGTACGGTTGTATCTTTCCGCGATGCCGTTCATCTGTGGCGAATACGTATTCGAGTGCTCATGTTTAATCCCCTCATCTTTTAAGAATTTCTCAAATTGATTAGAATCAAATTCTTTACCCCAATCAGAACGAAGTCTTTTAATTACATGACCTGTCTGCTTCTCAACTAAAGCTTTATAATGCTTGAAATAATCAAATGCCTGACTTTTATATTTAAGAATGTATACATGTGCATACCTAGAGAAATCATCAACTAAACTCAAGAAAAACCTAGCCCCACCTAAGGAAGGTTCAGGAGCTGGTCCCCAAATGTCGAGGTGCACTAACTCTAAAATGCCACCTGTCTTAATATCATCTATAACATGATGAGATTCTCTAGTACTTTTAGCTAAATTACAAACTTCACATGACCCCATTTCACCGGATAAATTTTTAAGTCCAGTTACATAATTTGTTTTTGAAAATTTTATCAAGTTTTTAGCATTTAAATGACTGAAACGCCTATGCCATAGCACTAAATCATTAGAACAATTATTTAACTTACTATTTCTAACAACATAAGCACAAGATTCATTAGACACACATTTAGCAGTAATACAATAAAATTTAGTTACTAAAGGCACTGTTAAAAATTCAGAATTATCAGGATTAAAAATTATAGCTTTACATTTCTCAAATTTTACTTTAAAATTTTTATCAGTTAATTTTCTAACAGACACAAGATTTCTCACCATATCAGGAACATAATACACATTTTTTAAAGTAAAAGTTCTTACTACAGTACCACAGTTCACTCGTAAGTCAATGTCCCCTATACCACAAATGTCAGCAATTCCTTTTGCTATAACAGCTTGACTTTCTAATTCTCTGAAATTGTAGAAGAGAGATCGATCATAACTGAAGTGATCTGTTGCTGCAGAATCCAAAATAAATTCAAGTTCAGGTCCATCAGACAATAGGGCGGATGCGAAGAAAGCTTGATTAGGCAGTTGGGATTTCCTTGAACTTGATCTGAATCTTGGTCTATACTGATTTAATCTCCTGGTTTGGGATCTATGTCTACAATTCTTGATTAAGTGGCCAACTTGACCACACCGATAGCACTTTCGGGTTTCTTGTTGCACAGTTGAATTCACAGCACTAGGAGGATGGACCTTTGGTATAGTATCAGTCGAAAAATTTCTAGAAGACATTAGAGCTGTATTTTGATTTTTGAATATATCTTGGTCATCGATCTGTTTATTTTGCAAACGGTCATATTCAGCAAGCAAAAATGGTCGAAGACCTTCCACAGTGAATTCATCATCAGCCAATTGATAAAGACGAGATATAAGGGTCTCATAAGATGGCGGTAAACTTTCTAAGATTTGAAAAGCAATTTCATCTTTAGGCACACTCTTTCCTGTTTGCTCTAAATCTCTAACTATTTCCAAAACTTTTCCAATATACTGACTCATAGTATCACTGGCCTCAAACTTTGTATTTATGAACTTTCTCCGAAGGTGAGCAACTCTTGCACGTGACGTAGGTTCATAAGCACTTTTTAATAACTGCCACGCCTCAAAAGATGATTCAGCACTAAAAACTACACTTTTGATCTCTTCAGTCAAGCTTAAACATATGTATGCCAATGCCTTCTTACTTTTCTTCATATACTCCTCAAAATTTTCAATATTTCCTCCATCGGCTTTTGCTTTACCTTTTTCTTTATCAGAAGTATAAATTTCTAAGCCTTGGCTAATTAGCATCATATCCATGCTGAACCTCCATGCCTTCCAATTATCATTACCCAATTTAGGGAAAGAGAGAGTCTGCTCAGTTATCTTACTCATTTTATCACAAAATACAGCACCACAAAATAAAAGGTAAAGCAGTAAAGGTAAGCAGAGCGCCCAACCACGCTCTGCTACCACATTGTAGGGTTAGATAACACCTCCCCCACAATATCTTGAGCCACACTGCTTACCATTTAATTAAAATAACTATGTGCATGATGGAGGCTAAAATAATTGCAACATTTTCTGAAGGAAACAAAAAAGGGTTTATTAAAACTGTAGGTTATAGGTAGCAAACACATCTTTTAGAAGATACATCATCACAGGCACATAATAAGTCAAACTTTCAATAATTTCTGAAGTCCAAACATAGTTCATTTATACTGCATATATTAACTGAATATTTTATACACTAAAAAACAAGTAGTCACCTGCTACTAAATAAAACACTAAGTAAAAAACATCTTCAAAATAAGACCTATTTGCAAAAGCTACTCACATGTTGAACTGACTTGTCAAACTACAAACTTCCCAAATATATACTTCAAACACAATACAAAATCTGCATTTTAATGTTGCCAAATTAGTAAATATAACTTTCAATAAGTGATAGACACACCCACTAGAACAAAATGACATCACTGTGTCAGAATGACATCAGACGAAACAAATCAGAAAAAGGTTAACTAAAAAGTAACAGAAAGTTAACTTCACTACCAACCACCCAACCATATGCTGAAAAAGGTAAACAAGCATGCACACTTGCTGTAAGTACCAGACTATTGAATTTAAACATTAAAAATGATTAACTAAATAAGATACTTAGAAAATAAATTAAACTAAACATAGAAGCAAGCTTTTATATGGTGGTGGTGGTTATTAAATAAAATGAGGAGCTGGGAAAACACAAAAATATAACTTTAAGCCTACATGTACGATTGCACGTGTTCAATTTCCCATTAAATCTCTAAATTTATTAATTTTAATATGTTTCTTTCAGTATTTAATTATCCCCGTATCAGCGATTTTTAATTATCTTTAATTTAACGTATCCGTTGTCTGCCAACGCTGTTTCTTTCTCATTTTAACTTTCGTCAAACGCCGATATTTCACATTTCATTCGATGCATATCGCGACAGTTTCGTGGGGAATTCGTCATCGGCTCACCGCTTCTCCCGTTCCTTCGATCCGGCAAAAGCGCTCCACATGCTTCGCCGAGGAACGCGTTGCGGTAGGTTCATCGCTCTTTGGCGCGCGCCAACAGTTGGCGTGTTTTCGGAGCTCGCTCCGTTTCTGCGCATCGCTATTGGACGATCGCGGGTTTTATCGCCAAGGGCAACCGGCTCGGCACTTCGCGCTGATGTTAAAAGCAGTTATGTTCAGGATGTGCTCAGTGTAGTTTGGGAGATCTTATCTTATTCAATTTCATCAGTCATGGAGGACACGATGTCACCGGAGTCCCTCACCTATTCAGAGTTTTATAGATGAATAAATCATCTCTTGTTTTTTTACCATCAAAAAGGCTTTTTGTCTCAGTTTTTCCTAAAATGAGTGTGCTGTATTCTCAGTCATTTATACATCGCATCGTTCCTGCTAAAAATGGGTGAGAGAGTTCCTTTTTACTTATTTTAATTATGTGTGAGTCCATCGCTAAAATAATAGCGAGCGTGAGACCTTGGGTTCATTTTAATATTTATATTTTGCGGTTCTTCACTTGTGATCTCGTCACCACGTGTTAGCACGTGGTCGGCCTCTTCAACACAACGTGTTTGAAATATTACTCTACACACCTTTAAAGGCACACACTTTTGTTTTAAACAATGTAGTTCGATACCATCATCACTCATGTTTGATGCCAATACTTGGCATACAACCCAACTACAGAAGATTAACCAACAATAATGCAGAAAATAATAAGAATAACCTACAATAATTCTTAACATTTAACGATTACAACAAATAGTACTTGTTGATAGTAAAGAGCTCCAAAGTTCCCCAATGACATAAAGCTAATAGAAAAGTACTCATTATAAAATGGAATTATAATTTCACTTTAAATACACACACACACACACACATATATATTATATATACATTTAAAATACATACATTACACACATTTAAATACATATCTTAAATTGTTACAATGAGATGACCTAAATTCATTTCAAAAATAATAATAAGAAATAATAATAATAAGAAGAAATACCATCAAAGCATTGTTTCTAATTTATACATGTGAAAAATAAAAAGTGCTATTGGTGAGGGGAAAATAATGCTATTGGCAAGATTTGCACCTGGCTAATATAAAAGTAAGCATTTTTTCTCTCTCGTCAATAGCAGCTTTTATTTTTCACATGTGTAAATTAGAAACAGCGTCACAAATATCACCAAAAGAGCTCAGAACAATCGATCTTTTAGCTGCAAAGAATTACTCGTCTAACTTATTTTAACACAAATTTTGTAAATATAAAAAAGTTAGTCATAGGTGTATGTAAGCATTGATTAATACATGATGCAAGGTTCTTGCGAGCCCTACTACGACAAATATTAAAACCTTTCGTCAAGCATTGCTTATCAGAGTGTGATTTGTTGCCAAATATTATAAACAGTCACGAAAATGAAACAGTAACCAATGAAACAATGTTTAATCTTATATGGTTTATTTATGCAGCTGGAGCTGGACAAATAACCAAATGATCTAACTCAGCTGTTCTCAAACTGTGGCCAGATATATATCAGGGTTGCCGGCTTTTAGCCAGGCCAAAAAAAGCTGGCCGGCTTCTTTTGGTTTTAATCATTTAAAAAAGGGGTGGTTTACAGCTAATTCACAATAATTAATTGTGATAATTTATTTTTAATGTACCTATAATTATTTTCTAATAAAAAATGTATAAAATTCTATAAAATACTATCACATAAATAAGATTTTATAATTGCTAGAAGGCAAGTATGAAGGCATTATGTCTAAAAGAAAAATATATATACATTGAGGAGACTGGATTAAATTAGACTCCATAATGCTGTTTTAAAATTCTAGCTCACATACATATACTATATACATTTTAAAGAATATATTGAATTAAACAATAACAAATCACCACACATCAAACTAGTCGTTGGGGGCCACCGTAATACTTACCCATCATGGATATGCATAATGTAAAATATTAAAATAAAAAATGTGTAAACTACTTATAAAATGCATTGCAATTCAAATAAAATCGAGGCTTGATGACGTCACAAACTTTAAAGGCTCGATTACTGAATTGCTTGAAAGAAACATCCTTATAACTCCAAAAATAATAATCCTATCTAGCGGTTTATTGCATCTGATTAAGCGTCAAATTTTCAATTAAAATATATCTTTGAAGTGAAATTTGGATGAAATACAGGGACATGAAAAATCGAAGAGTGTAGAAAATTGGATTCCAAATATCTCAGCAACTCATTATCCGATCGACTTCATGCTTTATGCAAAATTTATGTTTTTTTATTGTCTTTTATATTCATTTCTTAAAATAACCAATTTCGAAAATGTTTATATACCTTTTATCAGAACGAATATTTCGAGAGTCCGAAAAAAATAGTTCCGGTTAATCAAGGTTATTGAAATGAAATAGGCTTCTTCCCATTATTACATACTAAGTACATACCAAATTGCAAGTCTCATATGTTTTTCGGAATCTCCAATGTCTGAAACGTGTAAATCCGTCAAAAAATTTTTTTTTATTTTCAAAACGATTACAAGACTTACCCTATACTACATATGATGTGTAAGTAAAAGGAAATATTCAAGAGGAATTAGGAAGGAAATAATATTTAAGGAGATTTTAGTACATGTAAGTGTAGAGAAAAAAAGAGAACAAGTAAAAAAAAAATGTTTTCAAAATAAATCTTGTTAAAATAAAGTGTAGAAATACTTGTGTTACTATTCAAGAGTTATTCATACAATGCTTATCTTATTCCTAATAATTGTTTTCAATAACGAGAAAACTAAGCAACTGATGTCCTAAAAATAAAATTTAGTTATTTAAAGTAGTAAAAATTACAAAAGTATTAAAGGCTAGTGTAAATCGAATAAAGTAATTGGTATGCTTTTTTAAAATTTAGCTGACATTTCAATTCTGACTACAAACCACTAGCACAATGTTTCTCAACCTGTGTGCCGCGAGAGAACTTCACGTTTGCCGTGAAAAAAAAAAAAACGGTAAAATTCTATCAAGATTTTAGAAATTGACCAAATGATATAAAATGTACTGATTTTGTATTTACAAGCTTTAGAATAGTGGTTCTGCAAATTTGAAGAACACTTTCACTCACCAACACTTCTCACAACCTTTTCTAGTTCGGAAGCGCAATTCTTTGTTTTAAGTGCAAGTGAAGTACTTAAGCAAATTTAAATATAATAAAAGAGGAAAAGTATTTCGAAATAAGAAATAGCAGAGAATTGCAATTAAACAAGAAGTAAAAAACGCATATTACAATCTATTGATTTTCTCTCAATTACAAATTTTCAAACCTTACAAAGAATGTTTATTCTTATTATATATATATATATATATATTAAAGCATAAACCCTATGTCTGATTACTTTATTTTCCACAATATAAGAACACACATTTTATAAGACAATTAAATACACTAAACCAACATGAGGGAAAAATTCACATGGGCCATGACTCGAACCTGGGACCTCCAGTGCACCATGCTGATGCACGTAGTTATCAGTCAGGATTTCAGTCAGCAGTCAGGCTTTAGTGGCAGAGCATCAGCACGGTACGCTGAAGGTCCCAGGTTCGAGTCCTAGCCCAGGTCAATTTTTCACTCATGTTGGTTTAGTGTATTTAATTGTCTGATAAAATGTGTGTTCTTATATAATGTTTCTTCTCTTAACATTATTCTTATGAGGAAGGAATTTTTTTTTAGCGAATATTGTTAAAAGCAAAAATAAATCTTGGCCAGATCCTAAGAAGAAGATTTATAATTATTTACCTTTATGAAAATTTCTATCTATATTCTAAAATATACAACAAATTGTAACAAAATATTTTACGGTTTTGCTGTTTTAGAGCAATTATTTTATGTTATTAAGTAAATTTCAAAATGTATCTATTATTTTTATATGTATTTCATCAGAAGTTTAGTGTGCCGCGGAAGTTGAATCAAGAGTTCAAGTGTGCCGTGAAATAAAATAGGTTGAGAAACACTGCAGCACCATGTGTGTACTATTTCAAAATTAATGTCTTCATCATTGAAAAAATATTGTTATTTGTTAATTTCTAACTTGGTAAAATGACTTTAAAATTAGTTAAAAAAAACACTTAACAATGTGAATTGCCAGTGCTGTAGTACTTCTGTCATATTTGATATCTACCATATGCTCTTTTAATCTTGTTTTAAATTTTCTAGTGGTCATTCCTATATAATATTGTAATTCCGTTCACCAGAGCAGATGGAACATTACAATATTATAAAGGAATGACCACTAGACAGTTTAAAACAAGATTAAAAGAGCATATGGCAGATATCAAATATGGCAGAAGAACTACAGCACTGGCAAGACTACACAGAACCGAGACTTTAAAAATTGATTTTAAAAATAGTAAAATAATTTATTCCTCAACGCTTTTTTCCCATCTATTATTCGTGAATCAATAGAAATCTATATGTGTAACGTGAACATTTGCAATGAATCCACACCATTTGAATTGCTTAAAATTTGGCACAAGGTACTTTTCAGTTTTAAAAAAGCAATAAGTAAATAGTAATTTTCACGTTTACAGTTGACTGTTTCAAGCACCTGCTATTTTACATATATGATCTCGCGATTTATGTTTTCAAGTTTATTTTAAAAAATTTGTGAGAATATTTTTGTTTATCATTATATATCTTGAAAATGGTGCCGTATATGAGCACTGAAACATATGTCGCTCATTAAAAGGTTTTTATAAGCCTTTTATGTTTCCTCTTTGTATCCCTTTAGCATTTTATCTTTATTGCTGTTTTAGAGGATTTTTTTGTTGTTGTTATTGTTGTTTATGAAATCACATAACCTTTTTATTTCGTATTTTTATTTTTTTCCAAACAATCAGTTTATAGGGTACTACTTGATTATTCCATCAACCAAAAAACTATCGCTAAACTACAAGATTAAATGCCAATAATGGATGATCGTAAATGTCACATTCACTTGACAACTTAACATTAAACATGTTACGCGTGTTTGTTACATCATCAAGTGATTTTTAATTCAACGTTTTATTTGTATTTTTATTAATGTTTTACTAATTTATTTGTTCTTTAGTTATTTAAAATAAAAATTATGTCAATAAATGATTACCTCATGATATAAAAAGAGAAAAAATATAGTTTTAACTGACATCATAACTATTTACCTTTACCCATCAGTCAAAAGCGATAATTAAGAAAAACTATTTAGGAACTATAGTAGTATAAAACCAATAAAAAATGTGACATCATGTTTATCTATACTATTATATAAAGAGGAAACGGTGACTGACTGACTCATCAACGCCCAGCCGAAACTACTAAAGTCAGGGTCACACAATTTGGACTGTACATTGCTGTTATTGCCTAGACAAGCAATAAGAAGGGATTTTTGAAAATTCCCCCCCGAAGGGGGTTAAAGGGGGGTTTGAATGTTTTAGGTCATTTTGCCATATCTCAGCAGCAGTTATAGGTAGGAGCTAGAAATTCCAGAAAACAAATCTACTAAAAAAATTATTAAACACCTATTTCAGCGATTTTAGAAATTCCCCCCAGAAGGGGGTTAAAGGGGGGTGGTCGAATGTTTTAGGTCATTTCGCCATATCTCAGCAGCAGTTATAGGTAGGAGCTTGAAATTCCAGAAAACAAATCTACTAAAAAAAGGATTAAACACCTATTTCAGCGATTTTAGAAATTCCCCCAGAAGGGGGTTACAAGGGGGTGGTCGAATGTTTTAGGTCATTTCACCATATCTCAGCAGCAGTTATAGGTAGGAGCTTGAAATTCCAGAAAACAAATCTACTAAAAAAAGGATTAAACACCTATTTCAGCGATTTTAGAAATTCCCCCCAGAAGGGGGTTAAAGGGGGGTGGTTGAATGTTTTAGGTCATTTCGCCATATCTCAGCAGCAGTTATAGGTAGGAGCTTGAAATTCCAGAAAACAAATCTACTAAAAAAAATTATTAAACACCTATTTCAGCGATTTTGAAAATTCCCTCCCTGAAGGGGGTTAAAGGGGGGTTCGAATGTGTTAGGTCATTTTGCCATATCTCAGCAGCAGTTATAGGTAGGAACTTGAAATTCCAGAAAATAAATCTACTAAAAAAATCCCTGACGGCTCGGCCTACAGGCACAGGTAGATTTCGAAGACGCAGACCGTGGGGCGCCTGTTTGTCGGGAATTGCGGAAGAAATGACCTTTTTTACGATGATGCGGCAGTTTGAACCGCCTACTTTGAAACCTAACTTGTTTGCAGGCGGATCCAGCAGGGATTTTTTTTTTTTTTTTTTGGGTATAACGGTTGGTCCTATAAAAAACTTGTCAATATAAAAGTTTTAGATAATATTAAGAGGATTTATAATAAATTTAAGCGGATTTGAAATCTTGGGAATTGACGAAGTTATGCATTTTTTTCTTCTAACCCCCCCCCCCTCCCCCCTCTTAAGGCAATTTTTAATTATATCAAAAATCTGTCGTACATAAATTTTCGGCCCTTCTCCTAGAAGTAATAATAACTTCAAACGGATTCAATACGTATCATAATTAAGAAATTATGGGTTTTTTCCTGTTTTCACAAAAAGCCCCCCCCCCTCTGGTTCGATTTTGTCCATTAACGAACTTGACCGAGATTTTATGCCCCTTGATTTTATGTATCAGTTTCGAACAGATGCGGGAGTTGGAACCGCTTACTTCGAAAAATAACTTGTTTGCAGGCGGAGCCGGCAGGGGTTTTTTTGTTTTTAATTTTTTTTGCTATAACGGTTGGTCCTATAAAAAACTTGTCAATATAAAAGTTTTAGATAATATTAAGAGGATTTATAATAAATTTAAGTGGATTTGAAATCTTGTGAATTGACGAAGTTATGAATTTTTTTCTTCTAAAAACCCCCTCCCCCCCCCCCCCCCCTGGGACCATTTTTAATGATATCAAAAATCTGTTTTACATAAATCGTCGGGCTTTTTCCTAGAAGTAATAATAACTTTAAACGGATTCGATACGTATCATAATTAAGACGTTTTGGGTTTTTTTCTGTTTTCACAAAAAGCCCCCCATTCCCCCCCCCCCCCCTTGGTTCGATTTTACCCAATAACGAACTTGACCGAGATTTTATGCCCCTTGATTTTATGTATCAGTTTCGAACAGATGCGGGAGTTGGAACCGCTTACTTCGAAAAATAACTTGTTTGCAGGCGGAGCCGGCAGGGGTTTTTTTGTTTTTAATTTTTTTTGCTATAACGGTTGGTCCTATAAAAAACTTGTCAATATAAAAGTTTTAGATAATATTAAGAGGATTTATAATAAATTTAAGCGGATTTGAAATCTTGGGAATTGATGAAGTTATGAATTTTTTTCTTCTAAACCCCCCCCCCCCTTCCCTCGCTTAAGGCAATTTTTAATTATATCAAAAATCTGTCATACATAAATTTTCAGACCTTCTCCTAGAAGTAATAATAACGTCAAACGGATTCGATACGTATCATAATTAAGAAATTATGGGTTTCTTTTCTGTTTTCACAAAAAGCCCCCCCATCCCCCCCCCCCCTTGGTTCGATTTTGCCCATTAACGAACTTGACCGAGATTTTATGCCCCTTGATTTTATGTATCAGTTTCGAAAAGATGTGGGAGTTGGAACCGCCTACTTCGAAAAATAACTTGTTTGCAGGCGGAGCCGGCAGGGATTTTTTTTGTTTTTATTTTTTTTTTTGCTATAACGGTTGGTCCTATAAAAAACTTGTCAATATAAAAGTTTTAGATAATATTAAGAGGATTAATAATAAATTTACGCGGATTTGATATCTTGTGAATTGACGAAGCTATGATTTTTTTTCTTCTAAAACCCCCCTTTCCCCCCCCCCCCCCCCCGTGGAGCCATTTTTAATTATATCATAAATCTGTCATACATAAATTTTCGGCCCTTCTCCTAGAAGTATTAATAACTTTAAATGGATTCGATACGTATAATAATTAAGAAATTATGGGGTTTTTTCTGTTTTCACAAAAAGCCCCCCTACCCTCCCCCCCTTGGTTCGATTTTGTCCATTAACGAACTTGACCGAGATTTTATGCCCCTTGATTTTATGTATCAGTTTGTAAAAGATTAATGCAGAATTTTTCCAGTTATCGTGGTCAGAAAAAAGTGACATAGATAAATAGATAGATAGATAGATAGATAGATAGATATAAAGTTTTGAACTGGGGGTGGTTTTGGGTTCTGGGAGTCATGATCGGCGTAGATCTGCAAAAATTTTTCAAAATTTCCAACTTAGTTGAGAATGTAATAGGTAGTATTTCTTACGAAATCTACCTAAAATGATTAAACACCTATTTCAGCAATTTTAGAAATTCCCCCCAGAAGGGAGTTACAAGGGGGTGGTCGAATGTTTTAGGTCATTTCGCCATATCTCAGCAGCAGTTATAGGTAGGAGCGCGAAAATCAGGAAAACAAATCTACTAAAAAAATGATTAAACAAGTATTTCAACGATTTTAGAAATTCTCCCCTGAAGGTGGTGAAAGGGAGTGGTTAAATGTTTTAGGTCATTTCGCCATATCTCAGCAGCAGTTTTAAGTAAGAGCGCGAAATTAAGGAAAATAAATCTACTAAAAAATTGGTTAAACACGTATTTCAGCGATTTTAGAAATTTCTCCCCAAAGGGGGTTAAAAGGGGGGGGGGGTCGAATTTTTTAGGTCATTTCGCCATATCTCAGCTTTTATGTAGGAGAGCGAAATTAATTAAAACAAATATACAAAAAAATTGGTTAAACACGTATTTATTTCGGCGATTTTGAAATTCCCCCCAGAAGGCAGCTAAAGGAGTATTCAAAAGTTTTGGGTCATTTCGCCTTATCTCAGCAACAGATTTAGGTAGGAGCGTGAAATTCAGGAAAACACATCTACAAAAAAATGGATAAACACGCATTTTAGTGACTGTTAGGAATTAAATATGTTAAGCTTCTCCTTGTCTCAAAGACATTAAGTTATCCATACAGAATCAGTACTAAGTTTAAATTACGTTTTCTTAATTTCATTTTTACATATGTTTTTAACATTTAAATATTATTTAAATATCGTTTACTTACGTTTTTCTTTTGCTTTTGGCCTTTGTTTAATTTAGAAATTCCTTTTATCTTTTATTTATTTACTTTAACTTAAAGCTAAACTTTCGTTTTCCCCGGCATATCGGCACTCACTATCATAAACAATATTGTATCTAACATCGGCACTTTGCTCATCTGCGATCGTTAATCGATTCGCCTATTTTTCTTTCGCAAGCAGAGCTTTTGCAGATCGCATCTACTTGCTTACGATTCGATTCAGCGTTCGATTACGCTTTAATCGATATCGCGATGGCGTTTCGCCGTATGTTCTGGAAAGTTTGTTTTGAATGTTTAATGAGATCTCGCTACTATAAAAAGGCTGTATTGTTAATGTTTAATCAGTTTCTAGTTGTAGGCGAATGATTCTCGAACGTGAGTGAAGCTTAGGCTTCCTCATTATAAGGAAATAGTTTTGTTTTTGTAATTGGTATTTATTTTAATAGATTGCCATCATGCTGTGAAACATTGTTTAGTGAGTTATACTTGTGTTTATTTTTGGTTCAGTTACTTCATCTTAAAGTTTGTTTTCCATTTTTATTATTGATCCAATATGTGTTACAGTGACTCTTCTTATATCTGACTTTTATTTGAATAAACTATTTAAAGTGAAAACCTGCTTCCTCAAATTACTTAATCACTAAAGTCTTACACATCCAGCTCATGTTTCCAGTGCGTATATCTGCTGTATTAAGTTCTTAAAATGTTCAGCATCATTACTTCAATGTTCCAATTAGATGTTGAACAAAAACAGAAGGTTATGGGCGAGTTGTAAGACCCATAATTGAAAATATGTGCTATGATGGAAAATGGCTCCCTTATCATAAAAAGTAATGAGATTAAAAGAGGGGGGGGCTGTATTTTTGTGAAATAATGCATATGATATATGAAAAAAAAATGGAAGCTGATGAGAGATGTTTTTAAAATTCAAAGCAGAGACTTAAATTTTAACATTTTTTTTCTTGATTTATACAATGTTTTTCAGTGACTCTTTTTAACATTTTACCGTTTTTATAAGAAAAAAAAAAAAAAATTATTTTTTTGGAATCAAAATGGCTATTGTAAACGTTGAAAAGCTGAATCACCGGAATTATGCTAGTTGGTCTTCAGATATGAAATATCTTTTACTTGAAAAGCGTCTTTGGGACATTGTTGAAGGGGAAAAGCTCGTTTCTGGTTCAGAAGATGATAAAAACTTTGTTTCTCGTGCAAATCAAGCACTATCAATTATTTATTTAAATATTGATATTGACTTTAAGCGTATTATCGATGGTTGTAAAGAGCCAGTTGGTGCATGGAAAAAGCTGAAACAACATTTTTGTCCTGATACACGAGCTTTCCATATGCAATTATTTTCAGAGTTAATTGAATGTAAAATAAGATCCAACGAAACGGTGAATTTATATGCTTGTAGATTGCTAAAGATATACAATGACATCAAGTCAATTGATAAAAATTTCAACGAATGGTATCTCAGTTATCAATTACTACGATATCTTCCAGCACATTTTGATTCTACAGTTCAAACAATCCTCCGGTGGAAGGACTCAGAATTTGTTTTTGACAAGATAGTGACTGAAGTTGTGGCGGAGGAGGTGAGATTGAAATTACGAGACTTAGACAGCAATAGAGCCAGTGTTTCCAATGTGCAAACGCCGATTCCTTCAAATTTTAAGTCTAGAGGATTTGAATCAAACAAGCCTAGGAATGGAGTTATTTGCTTGAACTGTGGCAAGAAAGGTCATGTACAATGTAGATGTAGACTTCCTCGACGGAACTCTCAGCATCGTTCTCCTGGACACTCTCGATACTCATTGCCTTCTTCGAGGTACTCGTCACCTGATAGCCGAACCCGGAGATCTTTTTCTTCAAACAGCGACGCTTTCTCTGAGTCATCTTCCTATGGATCCAGACAGTATGATGGTTCTCATCGTGGCAACTCCTACTCTGGTCGTTCTCATCGTGGCAACTCTTACTCTGGTCGTTCTCATCGTGGCAACTCCTATTCTGGTCGTTCTCGTCATGGCAATTCCAACACCTATTCTGATGGTTCTGGGTCTAGAAAGCATCGATATTTCCAAAGGCATGAGGACTATGATGGACATTTTTCAGATAGTTCACGTAAGTCGGTTCTTTACATTTCCCATTCTAGTGTTTGTAATGTAAATGAGCGGGCGTCCTGGATACTGGACACCGGTGCTACGCACCATTTTTGTTCTGATATTGAAATGTTTTCTAAATATGTTCCTTTGTGTCATGAGAAAATGTCGGTGGCTATCAAGGATGTGTCTTTCCCAATTGAGGGCAAAGGGGAGGTAAAGTTGCATTTTGGGCAACGTATTTTTACTTTAACAAATGTCATGCATTCCAGTAAATTACGTCGTAACTTGCTCTCAGGTCCTCAATTGGACATAAATGGTGTTGAGTTTATTGGGGGTTGCAGCGAGGTGAAACTTAGGCGTAATGGGGTTTATCTTTTCAGGGCATATCTTAAAAATAGAATTTATCAGTTATATCCCAGGGTAGTTCCTCCTGATAATAAATCTGTTTCTTTTGAAGCCAGTGCTGTGAATAAATTAGAGTTAATGAAAACTTGGCACCGACGTTTTGGACACATTAGTCCTTCTATGTTAATTCATACCAGTAGGAAACAGGGTGTAAGGGGGCTACCTAACTTAGGAAATATTGATTATTTTTGTGACTCATGTAAATTGGGAAAGTTCCGTAGTGTATCGCATAAATCCATAAAGCAGGTTCGATCATCGCATCCATTAGAATTATTGTTTGCAGACGTTTGGGGGCCCTGTGCAGTTACTGGTAGACAGAATGAAAGATATTTTCTTTCAATTATTGATGACTACTCTCGCCGTGTTTCTGTATACCCCATGAGATTTAAATCTGATGCTTTTGAACTTGTTAAAAATCATATTACAAAAGCAGAAAATTTCCTCAATAAGAGGGTTAAGTTTTTCAGATCAGACAACGGTCGAGAGTTTCTTAACAATAATTTTGAAGAGTATTTTGCCAGTAAGGGAATTTCTGTGGAGGTCACCAACCCATTTACTCCCCAGCAAAATGGTACTGTGGAGAGATATATGCAAACTATCGCGAATGGAGCCCGAACCATTCTTTTAGAAAGCAAAATGGATCCCAGTTTTTGGCCAGAGGCCATGCGTTACTTTGTTTACACCTGGAACCGTACCTGTTCTAAAAATTTTTCTAAGACACCATTTGAGCTTTATGGAGGCAGGAAACCATCAGTCAGACATCTTAAACCTTTTGGTACCATAACTTATGTAGGCATACCCAAACAAAAACGCCATAAACTTGAACCAAAAGCTAAGCGTGGTGTAATGGTGGGTTATGCATTCAGAACACGGGGTTATAGGATCTGGCTACCTGACACAAACCAAATAATTGAAACATCTAATGTAAGTTTTAATGAAAAAGATTTTGGGGATTTTGGACGCAGTGGAGTCGTGATGGGCCCGGATGATTACAACCTCTTTCCACTTGGTTCTGAAGGTAATCATGAGCAAACTGTTGAGGTTGAATCCAGAAACTCCTATCTGATTCCCTCCAGTAGCCAAAATGATTCCCAGTCCAGTGAGGGAGAGGATGTTGATTCCGGACCCAAAACACCCTCGTCCGTCATTTCCTCGTTAAGAGAAGTTGACTGGATAAGGAAACCAATCCCACGTAAGACTGGTAACAGGACTGATATTTATTATTTTGAAGCTGGCAAAAACCTACGCCTTAGATCTCATACAGAAATCAAAAAATATTGTGAAGAAAATAAAATAAAGTACGATTCTTCCCTGTTTGATTTCAGTAGTTTAAATAAATATTCTGGTCCAGTTACAAATAAAACCATTGCTGATCCTATTTCTGATGATGAAGACGATGATGAATCTGACTCCATGGTTTCAAGTGTTTCATACCCCATAGCATGACTAGGCGTGGACAGCATCCCCCGAACATATAAACAGGCCTGTAAGTCCGAACAGCGTGCTGCCTGGCATAAAGCAATGCAAACCGAGATTCAGGTAATGCGAGAAAGGGGGGTTTGGCATCTAGCTGATTTACCGAGCGGCGTTTCCCCAGTAGGTTGTAGATGGGTTTACACGGTGAAAAGGTATGAAGTAGGAAGGATTGCCCGATACAAAGCCCGGCTTGTTGCCCAGGGATTCAAACAGGTGAAAGGAGAGTCGTATGACGAAACCTTTAGCCCTGTGGTCAACTTTGCGGTAATCCGGTACTTCTTCTCCCTTCTCATTTCGTGTTGCGGGTGGACTCACATTCAGTGTAACGTCACTAGCGCCTATCTTTATGCACCTCTACGGGAGAACGTTTTCATGTCACAACCTCCCGGTTTCGTAGTTCCTGGATTGGAGCATAAATACTGCAAGCTAGACCGCGCGTTGTACGGTTTACATCAGAGTGGCCGTGAGTGGTTTTTGGAAATTCATCAGGTCTTAATTAAAATTGGTTTTAAAAAGTTTGAATCATGTAACTGTGTTTATATTTATGGCACTGACATTGTTTTACTATTATATGTGGATGATATCATCATTTTTGGCAGACAACCACATTTTGTTGATAAGGCCATAAAATTGCTGAAAAACCATTTCGACTTAAAATTATTAGGTAGAACCAGGAAACTATTAGGTGTTGAATTCAGTGAGAGAAATAATGATCTTGAAATCCATCAACACCAATATATTGCTGAAGTCTGTGAAAAGTTTAGTAAATTTAAGTTTCCTATTTCTTCTTTACCAATTATATTGCTTATATTCTTATAAGCAAGGGAATGATTTATTCTAAAACAGATTGTCCTAACACCAGTGCTGAAATAGAACATATGTCTCACTATCCATATCGCAGTTTACTAGGATGTTTGTCTTTCATTGCCAGTCGAACAAGACCTGATATATGCTATGCTGTAAACATATTCTCTCAATTTCAAAGTAACCCTGGAATGCCTCATTGGGATGGTCTGTTGAGACTGCTTGGATACATGAAGTACACTTGTAATTATAGTCTTAAATTATCATATAAAGCAAATAATATTACAGTATATTCAGATGCAGACTTTGCCGCGAACCGGGACGACCGAACCTCGATCGGCGGCCAAATAGTCATGGTGGACAACTCACCAGTCGACTGGCGCACTTTTAAAGAAAAGTGCGTCAGTTTGTCTACAATGGAATCAGAGTTTGTCGCCATGACTGAGGCTGCTAAGAACCTGGTTTGGTTCGACCGGATCCGGCAAGAATGTATAGATTATAATATTTCTCCACCTAGCAATAAATCTGTTATGAAAGTTGATAACCAAGCAGCCATAGAATTTGTTCGCTCACCAATAGAAAATTACCGTTCCAAGCACATTGACATTAAATTATTTTTCATACGTGACCTGGTTTATAATGAGGTATTTTCATTAAATTTTGTACGTAGTAAATTAAACTTTGCCGACGTTTTTACCAAGCCGCAAACCCGCCATGACTTACTTATATTTATTAAATTATTTTTCAATATATAATTTTCATGAGTATATTTTTGTGTAATGTGATACATGTAGAAGCTTTTTATATATAAAATTGTTAGAACATTGTTTTATTTAAAACATGTTTTTATACCATCATCTGACCTTTTTAACATTTTTATATCTGTGTACCCCATGGCAGTGAGCAATTTAATTTCCCGTCCGAGTGTGGAAATGGCGTTTCCGTGGGGGTTATTTTCAGATGGCTCGAACAGTCTTCGGTACCGGGAAGGTGACCCTTGTCCGGTAAATGTCAGAGAGTCATCTGGGGTAATCCTCCGGAAACATACCACCATACAAAGACCTTTACCGCGGGCACGTTATTTTTAATTCAGTAAGTCCTTGATTTTTGTAATTGGGAGTGTCACTTTTGTCCCGCTCATTGTCATTGGGTTGTATTGTTAATTTTTCAGTTAAAAATTTTTCTTTATTTAAAGCTTTTAACTTAATTTTGAATATTTAATGATATATATACAAAATGTAATTTCTATACTGTGATATTTTGAATAGTTATACATCTGTATCCATGTACTGTTATTCATGTGTAATAGTTTTCTCTATTTTTGCAGGCATCTAGGATATCCATCCTCTTTTTGTGAGTTAATGACATGTTATCCGTATTTGCATTTAGCAGCTGCATACGGAGGTGTGACTGGAGAATGCTTGATCTAAATAGAATGGCTGAATTTAGTATGTGAGGAACGAGCAAGTGTTCCGTGGGTTTTGTCCTATATTTTGGATGCCTGGCGAAGTTTATGGAGAGATAATATATTCAATCAGTTTAATCTGAATCTGAATATTGTAATTTTTGAGGATACAGTGCGATTATTGTACAATAAAAATGAACTTTTTATATTTCTTGAAATTGTTATGTTGTAATCAAGGTCAAGATGGTGTTATTGGCTTGTTAAACCCTTCAAATGGAAGGTATTGTGTGTCATGTATCACAGCATGGTTTGTATTTTGTTTTTCATTGGTTTAAAGTTTGTTAATATTAAAAGTTTTTGAAATTACTAGCACTTTTCTATTTTGGCAAGTTTTTTTTGTCAAAATTATGAATTTAAAAATTCATTTTTGGAGAAGGAAAATTTCTTTAGCGGTTTTTGAGCCGTGTTTAAAAATTTCAGTTAGTTGGGATGCCATGATGGTTTGAATTACTAATATCTAATTACATTTTAAATATTAAATTTTTTTTTTATTTAAGTTTTGAAAATATGGTTCAGTTAATGCTAAGTGTTTGGTTTTCTTTTTATCTTGAATTCTGTTTTATCAGATGTTGAGACAACGAGAGGGGGGGCTTCTGTTAGGAATTAAATATGTTAAGCTTCTCCTTGTCTCAAAGACATTAAGTTATCCATACAGAATCAGTACTAAGTTTAAATTATGTTTTCTTAATTTCATTTTTACATATGTTTTTAACATTTAAATATTATTTAAATATCGTTTACTTACGTTTTTCTTTTGCTTTTGGCCTTTGTTTAATTTAGAAATTCCTTTTATCTTTTATTTATTTACTTTAACTTAAAGCTAAACTTTCGTTTTCCCCGGCATATCGGCACTCACTATCATAAACAATATCGTATCTAACATCGGCACTTTGCTCATCTGCGATCGTTAATCGATTCGCCTATTTTTCTTTCGCAAGCAGAGCTTTTGCAGATCGCATCTACTTGCTTACGATTCGATTCAGCGTTCGATTACGCTTCAATCGATATCGCGATGGCGTTTCGCCGTATGTTCTGGAAAGTTTGTTTTGAATGTTTAATGAGATCTCGCTACTATAAAAAGGCTGTATTGTTAATGTTTAATCAGTTTCTAGTTGTAGGCGAATGATTCTCGAACGTGAGTGAAGCTTAGGCTTCCTCATTATAAGGAAATAGTTTTGTTTTTGTAATTGGTATTTATTTTAATAGATTGCCATCATGCTGTGAAACATCGTTTAGTGAGTTATACTTGTGTTTATTTTTGCTTCAGTTACTTCATCTTAAAGTTTGTTTTCCATTTTTATTATTGATCCAATATGTGTTACAGTGACTCTTCTTATATCTGACTTTTATTTGAATAAACTATTTAAAGTGAAAACCTGCTTCCTCAAATTACTTAATCACTAAAGTCTTACACATCCAGCTCATGTTTCCAGTGTGTATATCTGCTGTATTAAGTTCTTAAAATGTTCAGCATCATTACTTCAATGTTCCAATTAGATGTTGAACAAACACAGTGACTTTAGAAGTTCCCTCCGAAGTGTTTTAAAGGGGGGTGGTTTCGAAAATTATAGGACATTTCGCCATATCTCAGCAGCTGTTTTATGTAGGTGTGCGAAATTCAGGAAAACAAATCTACTAAACAAATGATTAAGCACGTATTTCAGTGAATTTAGAAATCCCCCCCCCCCTCCCTTGAAGGTGGTTAAAGGGGAATTCGAAAGTTTTAGGTCATTTCGCCATATCTCAGCAACAGTTTTTGGTTGGAGCGCGAAATTCAGGAAAACAAATGTACTAAAAAATTACATTGTCTACCCGTGCAAAGCCGGGACGGGCCGCTAGTTTTAAATAAAAGGCTAGTAGATGATGTACATATTCCATTTTTAATTATTTTGTGGATGTGGGATTTGTTTTCTAGTAAAGATTTTTTTTTTTTTTTTTTTTTTTTTATGATTTTTATTTTTTTTTTGTCTTATTTCGCAATTTGAGAAAATATGAAGATTTGGGATCTTCCTTCTACAGAACTTGGAGCGAAAAATCATGGTCTGATGAATTGACATAAATGAAATGGGGATATTTATGATGAATTACGATAAAATGATTTTATAATAGTTACATCTCTATGTTTTTTGACTAAATAAAGAGCATTAAGTTCCTTACAATCTGCCGTTATCATTGATATTTATTATGTCCCTTAATAAATACGATTATTACATTTAAAATACTTACATTTTATTCACAAATGCAATATCTTAAAAATACATGTTTGTTTACAGTTTAATTTAATAATTCAGCATTTAAATACATAAACTATTTTTAGTATTATTTTGTCCAAAATCATCTGAATAAATCCAATTTTATATTTGGTATGTCATTACATCATCATTAAAGTAACCCTATTCTTTAGTGACTTCGTTTATTTAAATGGCAGCATTCTTCCATTTGTATAACTTGGCAAATAGTTTGGCGATTTGTATAATTTGGTGAAATTGGTCGACGGGATAATCAAATAGTACCGTTTCTGTTTTGTATTGCCAAAACTATTAAAAACAAGAAGGAAAAATCATGCATCAGGCACAGATTGTGGAACTTCAATACATTCAGATTACTGTAACAAAACTTCTGTTTAATAAGATGAAAGATGATGTCTAAATAAAATAATTTGGAAAAAACATAACACATTTGAAAACCCAATTTCAGCAATTACCATCAATAGTTGGAAAAATATTCGAATTATTTTGTGCAGCAATGTATATGATCTGTAGAATTTTTACATATATAGAAAAAATTACAGTATATACTCGTGTATAAGTTGAAGAATTTTAGACAACATTTAGGAGTTCAAAATGGGGGGTCGACTTATACACGAGTTAGTAAAAATAAATAAATACAGGAGTGCAAAACTGCACTGGAGTCACCGGGTCTAGGTTGGAGAGAAAGATAATAGCGCACAATGGTCATTTGACTGTGATTGTCAAAAAAAGCTCAAGAATAATGTGCCTGTAAATTGTTCTGCACCCATTTTCTCTTGGGATAGAATTCCCTTCAATACAGCAAAGAAGTACTATATTTTAGCAGTTTAAGAAGTTGTTTACCCCTGTAAATAAAGCTTGAATAGATTTTTCAAAGAATTTTTTATTTTTAAGTTTCATTAAATTGATGTGAATAAGTTAAAAATAGTTTAAGATCCTTCAGTTTTACATAATTATACAGTTTTAAAACGTTGAATAATAATATAAAAACATCTGATTAGAAACGTAAAAAAATAATAAAAAAAGAAACTAATTTAATGAAAATTTATTAATTTTTTTTATCCTCGATTACAAATTATTTTTCAACATACTACCAGAAATGTGGTTCGACTTATACACGAAAATTGAATTTTTTTCAAAATTTTGCGTAAGAATTGGGGGAGGTGTTGACTTATACACGCGTATATATGGTAGTTAAATTTAAAAATGTATACCACAATTGTATACACTACTCTAACAGAATTCTTTTGATTGCTCCTGTAAATTAACGATAAACGCTACACATATCAAATTCTATAGTAAGCATTTTGTAGTGCACCTAAGTGATGTGTATGAATTTCAATATATTTGAAATAGTGTAACATCATTGAAATACACTACAAATGATAACACTACTATAATAGTAGCAGAATTCTTATGACTGCCTTGTAAACAAAGTATAAATGCTACACACTTCATTTTCAATACCTAACATGCCATGGTAAACCTCAATAACATATCAATTACATGGCAATGTGAGTATATTTACGCTAATTAGAGTATGGACAGACAGGCAGACAGACAAACCAAATTCATAAACACTTTTCAACTATGTTGAAATCGTTGTTAATAGTTCCCAAGAGAAAGAAAGGTACATCAATGTCAGTAGCTTAACATATGATTTCGTAGCTGCTGTTGCCTCTTTAATCTAAAGTAAAACTAAAGAAAGATAAAGAATATTTTGGAATAGTAAATGTAAATGAGACCGAAACATATTCATAATATGACAGTAGATGGAAGATCATTTTATCTATCAAAGTTTCAACATAATTACTTTACCTTGGGTAATTTCTTCGATAAAAGAATCCCAAGATTTTGGGGGAAATCATCTGGATCCTTGATTGGTCTGTTACGAGGATTCAGTTCCTTAGGCAGGGGCTCAATTAATTTCATATTGAAAATATGCAAATAACTAGCAACATGGGGTTGAGGCTGAGAATCTTGAAAAAATATAGGAACCTACAAAAACAAATGAAACAGTAAATATATTTCACATGTAATAGGTAGCTATAGAATTCTATACTTGTTTACTGTCCTTGTCGACCATTTACAATAAACAAAATCTATTACCAAACAATGTAATTTAATGCCAATGATGTCACATGCTCGGTTTTCAACTGTGTCGATGCATGTCACTCACAATGTATGTGTACATATTTGATTTTTATTTATTTTGTGGATAAGCAGTTTAATTATTGTAATAAAGGATATTATGTTTCAATTTTTCTCACACATTTTGAAAAAAAGATAAAAAAGATTTGGGATTTTTTGTCCATTTTTGTATAAAATATATATTTTACAAAGATATGACTATTTTGATGAGGTTTTAAAATATAAATAAAGCAATGATCCAAAATCTGCAAAGCCCTTAGTCTCAAGCTGTGTAGATTTTTAAAAGATATATACATCTGCATGTAAAGAATGTTGAAAAATGGAATCTTTTTTTTTTTTTTTATGAATCAACTGAAATGCATTACATGTCTATCATAGGGCTGTCTTCTCCTCTTTGTTCCTGGTATGGCACCTTTTCCATCTTCTTCTTCTAAAGGCCCCAATTCTTCATCTATTGTATTCTGGAGTTTAGAACTGATGGGAACCAGGTGCTCATTCAGTTCGCCTAAAAATAAATAAAAACAGAAATGCCTTTCAAACAGTGTTTTAAAATACATTTATAGAAACTACATTTTTTAACTGAATAAAGAACAAGACAGAAAAATCACACATCAAGCATAGATTATGAAACACTTTCCAACACTTCCAGAATACTTTAAGAAAATTTCGCCATTTATTAAGGTAAAGAAGATTGATAAGTAAACGTTTTACAAAACAAATAACACAATTGAAAATCAGATTTCAACAATTGCCACTCATAATCGGAAAAGTGCTCCAAATCTTATGCAGCCTTGTATTTGATCTGTAGATTTGAATATATTCTACATAGTATTCTAAAATTTAGTTTCATAATAAAACACATAATAGGTTGAAAATTAACCTTCAGCAATTTCTACCAATAAACGGAAACATACTTGAATTCTTACGTACAGTTTTGTATGTTATTTGTATGTTATGATTTTTATACTCACCATATATTAAGCTGAAACTTAATTCAGGCAAAAACATGCTTAAAACAACTGAAATCACACTTCCAGAAATTATCATCGATTGGCTTCCATATATCCAGTTCTTTGCATAGCCCTGTATATGATTTTATTTATATTCTACAAACTTCCCTTAGTATATTAAATATAGTTAAGCTTGAAAATGCCTAACTAAAATTAAAAAACACCTTTAAGCAATTCACGATCATTCTCAGTAATGCTTATGAATTATTTTGTGTAGCCCTGCATATAGTCTATACAATTTATACACATCACGTAGTATGCAAAAAATTAGTTAAACTTAAAAAAGTATATATTAACTGAAAACACACTTTCAGCGATTATTCCTAACAGGACAATACTTCAAACAAACAGTATTGTATTCAAAATCTTTTATGTGTCCTTGTAAATGAACAATAAACGTGATGCAGATGATATTCTACTGCAAACATCTTGTAGTAAACCTCATAATGTTTATCAATTTCATTATAACATGCTGCGAACAGTTTTTCTCGGTTTTCCCTTATATAACCGAACTCTATTGTGTGACCCTGTAAATGAATGATAAATGCTTTGCACCCCATATTCTACAGAAAGCATGATTTAGTGCACCTGAGAAATTCATATCAATTTCATTATGTTTGTAACAGAGAATATCATTAAAATATGCCACAAACAATTTTTCTTCACAGACCACAATGTAATGGAATACTTTTGAGTTCCCCTATACATGTAACACATGGGCTGAAAAGTTCCCAGTCTGGCACACAGATGGCATTGCAATCACCGAACCGATGCTTTTTTTAGTAAATACTAACCTTTGAAAGGTAGCAGAAAACAAATTATGACAATTCACCGTGTGGATAAAACGTTAGAGTGGTTTTAGTTGAACGACTTTGTTGATAAACAAAAAAATGGATAAACAAGAATTTCAAGAATTGTTATTTGATGGGAAAAAACACCGTTCAAACAAAACTTGGCTTGATAAGCGTTATCCGGACACTGCACCAGGTAAATCAACCATTATTGACTGGTTTCCTGAATTTAAACGTGGTCGTACGGACACCAGTGATGCACCACGCAAAAAAGGTGAATACTCCAGAAAATATAAAAAAAGTCCACAAAATCGTTTTGGGGAACCGCAAAGTAAAGTTGCAGGAGATAGCTCAGACTCTGAAGATATCCAAGGAACATGTAGGTTTTATTTTGAATGAACATTTGTCTATGAAAAAGCTGTTGTCAAAGTGGGTGCCACACATGTTGACTTCTGAGATTTTTGACCAAAAACAACAACGAGTCGATGATTCTGAGCACTGTTTGGAGCTTTTTCGTTATAAAATTATTTATTATAAAATTATTATTTTTATTTATTTATTAAATTATTATTATTAAATTATTATTTTTATTTATTTATTAAATTATTATTATTAAATTATTATTATTATTAAATTATTATTATTTATTATTAAAGTTATGTTATTTATTAAAGTTATAAAGTTAAAAAGTTATGTTAAAAAGTTGTGTTTTCTTTATTAGACCGGGAACTTATCAGCCCATGTGTTACTGAACGTGTTACACATAACATATTCTATAGTAGTACAGGTAAAATAGGGTTTTCTTTAAACAACTAATGGCTATTCCCCAAAATTTGTGAAGAACTTCGTTTTGGCACTAGAATTGAAAATCCGGTGAGTCCCCAAAAAAAAATAGTTGTTTTATCCTGGTGGGGGGAAATTGGGAGAAACTTTAACTCATGGAGGAAGGGGGGGGGATCATTTTTTTAAAAAGTAGATTAAGTGGGGTATCGTTAGTTATGCATTTTTTAATTCTAAATCAAATGACACCATCTGCAAGTCGATACAATGATTCCTTACAAAGTTACACCAGGTTTTACAAATACAAAGTCGATTTTACCGTGCAGTTAATGTAGGTGTTTACAAAAACAACTGATGGCCATTTGCGAAAATTTGAGAAGAACTTTGTTTTGGCACTAGAAAAAAAGATTCTGAGTCCCAAAAAAATAAAATTGTTTTACGTTGTTTAGGGGAGGGGGGCATTTTAACTCAGGGGGGTTAATTCAACCTTTTTTAAATAGGTCGAGTGAGGTATTGTTTTCTATGTATTTTTTAATTCCGAATTGAACAACAGCAGCTGCAAGTTGATACAAAGATTTGTTACAAAGTTTATGCCAGGTTTTATAAATACAAAGTCTGCGATTTTATTTCAATGCAGTTAATATAGGCTTTTACAGAAATAACTGATAGGCTTTCACGAAAATTTGGGAACAACTTTGTGCTGGCACTAGAAATGAAAATCCGATGAGTACCCAAAAATTAAAGCTGTTTTACAGTGTTTTGGGGGTAAAAGTGGGACATTTTAATTCAGGGGGGTTTAAATAAAATAGTTGAGTTTGTATTTATAAAAACTGGCATAACTTTGTAACAAATTATCATACTGACTTGCAGATGGTTTTATTAGATTCAGAATTTAAAAATACATAGCAAACAATATCCCACTTGACCTATTTTTAAAAAAAATTTGAATTATCTCCCCTGAGTTAAAATGCTCCCATTTGACACCCTAACTGTAAAACAACTTTATTTTTTGGAAACTCATCAGATCTTTTTTTCTAGTGCCAAAATGAAGTTCTTCCCAAATTTTCGTGAATGGCCATCAGTTGTTTCTGTAAAAACCTATATTAACTGCACTGAGGTAAATAATCAACTTTGTATTTGTAAAACCTTGCATAACTTTGCAATGAATCATTATATGAATAAAAATTTAAGTTATAATCATTCAAACTGTGCAAACATGTTTCTGAATCACCATGTATATATATATATATATATATATATATATTTGTAGGATTTCAGTTTTAACACTTCATTTGCTTTATGACGTATGCTTTATGATCCGATTAACTGACACTCTAGTGCACTATTATCATCCATGATTGAAATGCACGAGTTATTTATTTTGGATCGCAAGATCAAGATTTGAACATCTTCAAAATTGGAAAAGAGCCAGTCTTCTAATTTTTATTGTGAAGTAAGCTTGAAAATGAAAAAGGTGCTGTTAGGCCTAGTTATTTTCTTTGGTAAATAAAAATATTGTAGATATTTGGCGAGAAGTGGATTAGCTGAAAAGAAATTGCTAATCAAGTATTGTAGAATTATATTCCTAGGACTGTATTAAAGTTCATAATTTGTTATTCACCGTCTATTTGTGCATATAATTCCAGTAAATCATATCATCTTCTTACACACACACACACATATATATATATATATATATATATTATGCTGAAGAAATTAAAAACAAGGCATTCTTTTGTGGACAAAAAAAACCTACTGATAATAACATAATGTGCAAAAAAATGTTACATAAGTGCACTAAAGGCTACATATTTTAAGTAAAAACAAACAAACAAAAAATCATTGTTATTACTGAATGAGATACTAACCTATTTCACCCAGGCATTCACAAGCTTTCAGAGCAGCAGCCATTTTAGCCAGCTTTTTCTTACGCATTTTGGGGCCCTAAATAAATAAAATGTTAACTAAATTTTATTTCATAAGCTTAAAATTCTATATAAAACAATTAATGCACAAATTTTAAGTAAAAAAGTAATGTGATATTTTTCGAAAGTATCAAGGATATAAACTGCAAACATTAAAAAAAGAATTAATAAAAGATTAATATATATTCAATAAAATATTAATATATATTTTTTATGCTTTAATAAGATGATTGAAAAATAACATGACAATCCAAATTCATTCTGCATGCTTTCAGAATTCTCTTTTATATAACTTGATTGATAAAAAGCAAAGTGAAGGATTTAGTAATGCATTTATCACCCATTTCATATTACAATAAAAAATTAAAAATCAATATAAACATTATAAAATAAAACATATATATCTAGATTATTGCACTGCTTTATTTCTTTTGGTTATTAAGATTAAACTGAAGAATTCAACTAATTCTACTGAAGAAGTGTGACATAATAACATGAAAGATAACATTCATGCAATAGATGGAGAAGTGTTGAGCATTGTAAATCATGATACAACTTTTGGTTTCAGATCATATTGAAATACTAAATTTCTTTATAAATGAAAAGTCTCAAGATATACTACACATTGTAAAACATGTATGTCACGATGTAATCGCAACATTTTTAGCGCAATCGCGATGTGTACGATTGCACGTGTTCAATTTCCCATTAAATCTCTAAATTTATTAATTTTAATATGTGTCTTTCAGTATTTAATTATCCCTGTATCAGCGATTTTTAATTATCTTTAATTTAACGTATCCGTTGTCTGCCAACGCTGTTTCTTTCTCATTTTAACTTTCGTCAAACGCCGATATTTCACATTTCATTCGATGCATATCGCGGCAGTTTCGTGGGGAATTCGTCATCGGCTCACCGCTTCTCCCGTTCCTTCGATCCGGCAAAAGCGCTCCACATGCTTCGCCGAGGAACGCGTTGCGGTAGGTTCATCGCTCTTTGGCGCGTGCCAACAGTTGGCATGTTTTCGGAGCTCGCTCCGTTTCTGCGCATCGCTATTGGACGATCGCGGGTTTTATCGCCAAGGGCAACCGGCTCGGCACTTCGCGCTGATGTTAAAAGCAGTTATGTTCAGGATGTGCTCAGTGTAGTTTGGGAGATCTTATCTTATTCAATTTCATCAGTCATGGATGACACGATGTCACCGGAGTCCCTCACCTATTCAGAGTTTTATAGATGAATAAATCATCTCTTGTTTTTTTACCATCAAAAAGGCTTTTTGTCTCAGTTTTTCCTAAAATGAGTGTGCTGTATTCTCAGTCATTTATACATCGCATCGTTCCTGCTAAAAATGGGTGAGAGAGTTCCTTTTTACTTATTTTAATTATGTGTGAGTCCATCGCTAAAATAATAGCGAGCGTGAGACCTTGGGTTCATTTTAATATTTATATTTTGCGGTTCTTCACTTGTGATCTCGTCACCACGTGTTAGCACGTGGTCGGCCTCTTCAACACAACGTGTTTGAAATATTACTCTACAATGTAGAAAAGGAGTTATGCTTAAAATTAGAAGTCTCATTTCAAAATTGGCACCTGTTTTTGCCATTCAATTTTACTAGTAAAAGTTGTTAAAAAAAATTCTTGAGGGAAAGGGAAAACCCTCAAAAGAATTATCAAAAGAGTGGGGGGGAAAAAGGATTTTATAAAGTAATAAAAAGTCGAAAACTGCAAGTCTATGGAAGATTTTCAATTTAAAAATATACTGATATTTTGAAAATCTATTTAAAGACCTCTCTAAAAAAAATTTTGCACATTGTGTGTCAAATACTTTCAACATTTGAATGAAATACACCTGGGCTGTTTTTTCTAAAATGTGATTAAAAGTAAAAAAAAAAACAGGACAAGTGTGAGTGGGTCTCATGCTCTGAAGGTTCTGTGCCATTATGTCATATTATCCTAAAGCTTAGTAAGTACCTAGTTTCTTGACACAAAAAAAAAAAAAGAACTGCCTACTTATACCTAGATGCTTCTTGTAAATATCATATATATTATTTTTGTTGTCAAATGAAAGGATTTTGAACAGGCTTCTGACATAGCACACTTACATTTCGTTAAAACACTTTTTTTAATTAAATATTGAAGTTAATTAAAAATTAAATCAGCATTGTTTTCATAAATGTTCAGAAAAGTTTTTCTCAAATCGGTGTTGAAACAAAAATAAAATACCACATTATAGCATGCTGAACTATGAATAGAAAAAAAATAAATAGTACGATAAAGATAAAGTGGGACATTGTTACTCCACAGGTTTATTTTATATCTATGATTGAAAAGCAAAATTGAAATTCAAATGCTTTATTTATTTTTCTTTGTCCCATATTTTTTTCCAAAACAGATGATGTCATCCTCTAATGCAGTTAAAATAAGATTGCTATTTTTTTTTTCCTTTTACAATCTTCGATCAGTTTTTACTATAACTTTGAAGGAATAAATGAGACTATATTCTGACTTGACTAATGTTGTTTGCAGATATTTTTAGTCCTTATCTTTTCTTTAGAAGTTTAAACCGGCGTCTATGAAACATTAGATATCAGTAGAAAATATGAGATTGCAGGGGAGATCTTCGCACAGGTCCACTGGTTGTATCATAAAGGTATAATTTATTTAATTATCAATTAAATTTTAACCAGATTTGTTGTAGATGGCTTGAAGCACACAAGTTTTATATTCTTCTGAACATAATCTACGATTGTAGCTGGCATACAACTAGTTTCCTGTAAATCGATATAATTATGCAGCGAGAAAGCTATTGAATGGAGTAGGCAGCTATCATCGGGGTCGCATACTAGGTGTGATTGGATTGTGTTACCATTCACCTTTAGTTAAGCTACAGTCGCCATATTTTTAGGTATAGATTTCCTACATTAAATGACAATATTATATTGAAGATGCAAAGAGTAAGATACTACTGATACTGTAAAGAACTGTTTATTTGTTGTGGGAGGCTTGCTTTGGAGAAGTAAGGCTAATACATTAGAATGAGCATATTAAAAATAAATACAGCAATCTATATCATCGAACACTGCAATTTCAAAAACAACAAAATATTTATAGCTCTCTCATTCTATCACAATAAAACAACAACAGTTGCCAGATTCCATGAGATACATACTGATATTCTCAATAGCAAAAACTAATGGAAACATGGAGTTGGGAAAAATCACATTAACTATTTACAAAGGAGTATCTCAATATTTACTTATTTGTTTCAATTAGATCTAAACTACATAACTGACACACTACATTTATTCTTTTACAAGTAACAACGAACGTTATGTTTAAAAAGATAGGAAAGTACAGATTAAAAATAATTAAGACATATTAAAAAGAAATACAAAATAAGTATAAAAGTAAAAACACTTTTAAAAAAAAAACTCTTTTAAAAGCTTAACGTTTATCTTAAAAATCATGCCTTATTTCATGACTTTAATTCATGTTGTACCAAAAAAATTTCACTGCAATACATTAATTTGGCATATGTCCTGATTATGGAAAATTTATGAGTTTGTCACATAATAAATCGACGTAGACATAATTTTTAAAAAATTATTTTTTGATGTTTTTACCTTTACATGTGCTATAAGATCTTCCTTCATGCCAAATTTCAAGATTCTAGGTCAACAAGAAGTACCCTGTAAGTTTTGAGAATGAGTTTGTATATATATATATATAAAAAATGTTGTTTAAAAGCTGTAACATTTTATTGGATTGAGTTATGAGTTCGAATTTTTCACAAAACAATAGGGCCATAGACATTATTTCACATTAATTTGATACTTTGAACACACAAGCTTGATACCTTTAGCCATTCCAGACAAAAACGGTCTTGAACAACATTCCAGACAAAAACGGTCTTGAACAAACTTATACAAACTGATTCTTAAAACCTATAGGGTAGTTCTTGTTGACAGAATCTTGAAATTTGGCACAAAGGAAGGTCTTATAGCAAAAGTAAAGGGAAAAAATCTGAAAATCATTAATATATAATTCTATGTCAATTTTTTATATGACAAACTCATGAAATTGTATCGAATAAAGTTGTTTCAAAGCGATAACTTTTTATTGCATTGAGTTAGAAGCTCGAAATTTTTACAAAACAATGGGACCACGGACCTTATTATTTGATATTAATTTGAACTCGATACCTTCAGCCATTCATGGAAAAAAAACTGTCTTAACAGACAGACAGACAACAAAACGATTGTATAAGGATTCAGTTTTGTTCCTTTTCAGGTATGGAAAAGTGAAAAATATGTGAAGGTTTAAAAGAAAAAAAAGAGGAAAAAGATAGAGGGGGAAAAAATAAATAAATATGTACCATATTTTTGTGTGTATAGATTGTGTCTGGAGCTAACCTGATCATGGATGAAAAAAGTCCATCAAAGGCAAAACTGAAAACTTTTCCAACTATTAGGTATAACCAAATGAAAATGGGCAAAAAAGATTCCTATTTGTCCTGCATCATAGCTAAAAATTGATCTTTTTCTTACAATAAAAGATAGTGATTAAAAGTTTCTGCTAGAAAAATTGCTATTACTTAAATATATAAAGTACATTAAAAATTTCTCCAAGGAATTAGTCCTGAGGCTGAAGGTCTTGCATCCATGAACCATTTATAAAGAGCAAAGTGAAGAGTTTAATAATAACTAGCGGTCCGGCCCGGCTTCGCTCGGATGGACAACATGTCGACATCCTTGGAAAAATGTCTTACACAAAATATCTAATAAAAAATCAGCAATAGTTGTTTTATTTGTCTAATCTTCCATAATCGGGTAAATCGGCGATATTGGTGACAAAATCGCTAAAATAGCTGAAATATATGTTTAACTATTTTTTTTTTGCAAATTGATTTAGCTGTATTTTATGTATTTCATTGTTGTAATTTCCATGTTATAACTATTATTGCGACTTTATTTTTGTAACTATATTGTTGCAAGGTTCACTCTTTTTCGCGACTTTATTTTTGTAACTATATTGTTGCAAGGTTCACTCTTTTTCTACCTAATTCCCCCCTCCCATTTAATCCCCTAAGGAGGTGAATTTTTAAAATCACTGAAATACGTGTTTAACCATTTTTTTTAGTATATTTTTTTCTTGAATTTCGCACTCTTACCTAAAATTGCTGCTGAGATATGGCAAAATAACCTAAAAGTTTCAACCGCTTAACTCCCTTCGGGGTGGAATTTCCAAAAATCCTTTCTTATTGCTTGTCTAAATCATAACAGCAATCTACTGTCCAAATTTCGTGATCCTGACTTTAGCTGTTTCAGCTAGGCGTTGATGAGTCAGTCAGTCAGGCATTCTCTCTTTATATAATAGTATAGCTAATGAATGTCATCACCTAATTTCATATTGTAATAAAAATTAAAAATTGCTATAAAAATTACAAAGTGAAATTGATGTATCCAAAATAATGTATTAACTAGCAGTCATGATGTAGCTTTTAGCAACAGATTCATTGGAAAAGATTAAATATCTTTAATAATAATGACAAATACATTGTAAAACATGTAAGCAGGAATTTTACAGAGAATCAGGCGCCTCCTTTTAAAATTGAAAGCATTAGTATCTGTTTCTTCCATTCCATTTCATTAACGATCGTACTTAGAAAAATTCTGATTTGTTGGGGAAGGGGGGGGGGGGGGAGATTTTCAAAAAAGTAAAAAAAAAAAAGAAATTTATAAAAATAATAGATAGCAGAAAGTCACAGATCCATGTGTAAGTAGTAATATGTAAGCGAAAACTCTCAGTGACAGTTTTCTTTTTTAATAACTAGTGAAGGCCAAATATAAACAAATTTAATTTTGATCTGGTCTTTAAATGTTAAAATATGAGTAGAAAGTTTTTTTTTCATAAGTAATAAATTGAATTAAGTAACAGGCGATAAAAATATTCAACTTTATATTTAATATTAATTACCAGGCTATTTTAAAATTTGTTCACATTAATTATTTTGAATACAAATTTCATGTATTAAAAAAAAAAAGTTAAATGCAAATTTTAGCTAATACTTTAGAAGTCTGAAATTTGTTTTGAGTAATAGCCTGAATTTGCAACCGCAGCACCTGAAATGGGCTGAAAATATTTAGGACAAAGAATGAAGAAAGATGATTTTATGAATTTTTAAAAGAAAAAGGAACTTTGAAATTCCAGATGGTTGAAACACTAGTGATGCACTTTGGAACAAGAAACCTCAGAAAGCTGAATGAATAAAGTTTCAATGAATGAGTACAGTTTTTGCACATCATGTGCTCAAGAAGAAAAATGTGATATATATATATATATATATATATATATATATACAGTGGAACCTCAATTTTACGTAACCCGTTTCGTACGATATCCCGCTTCGCACGTTATTTTTCGTCAGTCCCAAAAAATTCCTATTCCGATAATGTTAAAAGTACCTCGATTCTACGACATTTATTCTTAACGTTTCCCGCTTGGTACGTCATTTTAGGCAAAGTACCTCAGGAAATTTTATCTTATTTTACTCATGGAAAAAGTATCGAAAGAACAAAAGTGCTTTCCACTTGGTTAGTGGTTCTTTGTTACCAAAAACATTTCTTCCCCTCCGAGTTAATACTCCCAATGAACTATTATTTATACACCAGTACTTGACCACACCTGTGTCACGTGATATCAGAGGGGAGGGGTATTCTTTTTCCGTCATTCATTTATTTCAACCCACAGTGGAGTCGCTTTCTTTAGATATCTCTTAGTGATTGCTAGTCAAAAGTAGGATGTCTAAAAGAAAATGTTTCTCTGTAGCCAAAAAGGCATAATAAATTATTGAAAAATCCAAAGTTTTCAAAGGAACTAAAGTTGATCTTGCAAAATCGTTCAGTATCGCTTATTCCACGTTACAAACCATCTTAAAACACGAGGTCTCTTTGGTATTAAAATCTGAAAATCTTGGAAATTTGTCAAAGAAAGAAAAAACATCAAAATCTGTCCTTTTGAGGAACTAGAAAGGTTTTTGTACGAGTGGTTTAAACAAGCCTGTGCAGCCAAGATTCCAATCAATAACTCAATTTTGAAAGAAAAGGCAGATAAAATTTCTTCTCCACTTAGAATGCAGAATTTCACAGCATTCAACGGTTGGCTCGACCGATTCAAGAAGAGGCAAAATTTGTCTTGAAAGTTTATTTGTGGTAAGGCAGATGGAGTAAATACTGCGGTCGTTGAGGAGTAGATGGAAAAAAATTGCTTTATCTTGTGTATAATACTCAAAAAAGACATCTTAAACACAGATGAGACCAAATAGTTTTCAGTTTTTTTTTTCTGACAGAACATACACTGTGAAAGAAGAAAAGTGTCACGGTGGGAAGCTATCAAAAGTGCGATTAACAGTTTTTTTTATGTACGAATGCAGACGGAAGTGAGAAGTTAACACTGTTTGTGATTGGTAAATCCAAGAAGCCCCGATGCTTCGAAAACATTAAAAGTTTGTCGACAGATTACAATGCCAACCACAATGCTTGGATGACCCTAAATATTTTTAAAGATTTTGTAACAAAATTAGATATAAAAATACTCTTACAAAAGCGAAAAATAATTTTATTCGTAGACCAAAAGAATGTACGCATAGAATTTTTTCCACCCAACTGTACCAGTTTACTTCAGCCGTGTGACTTGGGGATAATCAGATCCTTCAAAATGCATTATAGAAAGCAACTGGTAAGAAAAGCTCTTTTTTCACTTGATTCTGGTAAGCTTCAAGAGATGATTGGAAAACAAAACTATATATACAGGACGGTATTCATTTGATCTCATCGAGGGCGTGGGATAGTGTTGATGAAAAATGCATTTAAAATGCTTTTCTGAAGGGAGGATTTTCAAAATCTGAAATTAACGGTGAAGAGCCGTCGGAAGGCTATACAAAAGAGGATAAATTTATACTTGTGGACATAAATGTTGATGAGTACATTGATTGCGATAAGGATGTTATCACTACCACAGACATTTAGACTATTTCAGATTTGATTTCGAAGTATGAAAGTGAGTATGATATTGATTAAGATCCAGATAATGAAGATCCAGAAGACATCGTGCCTTCATTGGTAAAGGCAGGGCTCGAAAATTCTGAAAATGTTAAGGTTCCCAGCTGGGAACCTACATGAAAGGTGTAGGTTCCCAGCAAAATTTATGTGTTCCCAGTTTTTTAATAAATTCAGAGCTTAATGAATGAAGATATTGTGTCACATAGACACAGTTTTGAATAAGCAAAAATTTTAGTTTTATGGTTTATCAATTAATGTTTTGACTGTTCTCTATCCAAAAGCACCTCCTCCCTTCATATTCTTATAGATGTGTAACTTAAAAGGAAATGTTGCATTACATTTGCCCACTAAGATTAAGCATTATATATTGCATTTACTAATTTATTCGAACGTATACAGAACAAATAATTAATATATATATATATATATACAATATTTAATTTTTAGGTTCCCGGCCGGGAACCTGAGTGGAAAAAATACGTTCCCAGAAATGATTTCTGGGTTCCCTGGGATCCCGGGAACGCTATTTTTCGAGCCCTGGTAAAGGCCATTGTGAGTTTAAAAATTTTAAAGACATTTTTAACTAGACGTGAAAATCAAGGAAAAAATTTGCAAAAACTTGCATGTATTGAAAATTTTATATGTAAAATTACACTTAAAAAGAAAAAGCAATTAAAAAAAAAACAGATTTTTTAAAATACTAATATGGTATTGATAAGTTTATTTTTACATATTTATTTTCATGAAGTGTTTTTCTCTATTTGACCCCGATTTTACGTTTTCCTGTTTCGTATATTTTTTACTGCTAATCCCGTGAAAAACATAAAATCGGGGTTCCACTGTATATATATTATGGTTGAAAACAGCAAGCATTCAAAATATGCAAAGGTTAAAAAAATAGTAAAAAAAAAGAAAAGGAAAATATACATATGAATTTCTGTTTTATTAAGATGACAGAATGACAGTAGCAAAATTGTTCTCTACACTTTCAGGAATCTTCTGTGTTTCACCTAAGAAAGTGAAGGGTTTTGTAACGAACATTACCACCCATTTCACATAGCATTAAAAATTTTAAATTACTATAAAAACTATAAAATAAAACTGATATATCAGAAATATTTGTATTGTTTTATTTTGGGTCGGAAGATTTTACTGAAAAGCTAACATTCAAGCAGTGGATGGAGAAGAACTGAACATAGCAAATCATGATATGGCTTTTCAGCGACCAGATCATAAAGAAATATTAAATTTCCTTAAGAATAATAAAAAATAAGAAAAAATACGTTATAATGCATGTAAGCAGGAGTTAGGTAGAAAATCGGGAGTCAAAATCAGTAGAGTGCAGTTTCTATCAATGGATTTCACCAGTGAAAGTTGTTAGAAAAATTCTAAGAAAGAAAAATTTTAAGAAGAAAACCAAAAAACATTATCAAAAAGGTAAAAAAAAGAGAATAGATTTTAAATTAATCGAAGTAATTATCGCCAAACAGTAACACCAAATAAACAAATGGAAGAATGTTGCCATTGGAATATCAAAATAAATAAAGAAAGAAAGAAAAAATTTGGAAAAGGCACACTCACCAAAGTGTCAACTATCAGTAAGTTTAAACACAAAAAAAATTACAATATATTATTGAAAATAGAAAAAAAAATCTTGGATATTTTGAATAAATATTTGTGACGTCAGTTGAAATTGATCTATTGCACATAACTATGCAACACAACATTTTTTCAATGCATAATATCACAGCCGTTTAAGGACACAATTGTTATTTTAATTAACGAAATAACTAATAAATCGGTAAAACATAAAGAAAAATACAGGTAAATGTCGAATTAAAAACCGTTTCATGACATAACAAACACGTTTAAGTAATAAAAAGCAGAAAATTACAGATATGTGGAATATTTTCATACTTGGATATATAACAAATTACTCATAGACTAAATTATAAAATTCATGAGACAATACTTTATCACAATTGCCAATATACCAATAATTTCCATAAAATTGTGTCAATTTGACCTAGATCAAATAAAGATGCTTTACACCAGTTTTTTTTTTTTTTTTTTTTTTAATAAATAAAATCAAATAAAAACCACAGAAACAAGATAAATTTCATTAAATAATTTTACTGGTTTGGAACTTTTTTATTTTCTGTAGAAGGTATTGGTACAGTTTTATGATAATTATTCCTAAGTTGGCAGCTATGCTTTATGATCATCATATAGTATTTGAGGTACATGTATAGAGTATCTTTATAAGAGAGTAGCAACATATGCAATTTTTGTCCAAATTATGGAAAATTGGGGATACTCAATTAATGAGTTCAATTGTGAATATTATTATATTTTGTATTGTGTTAAATATCATGCGCTATGTCCAAAATAATTCGAACCTTAATCAATTCATGATTAAAGATACAGATATTATAGATTGGGTTGAAATACTTTACTGAAAAATATGTTTCATACATAAAATTATTTTTTGCACTTCCTTGCTTAATATTATTCAAATTTTATGCTTATACAATCATTAAGAAGTCACATGTACCAGTGCCAAACAGAGCCAGATTAAGGCATGAGAACAAGGAACACAAGCCCGGGGTTCTTAAATTTAGGGTCCCAAAAAGGTTTAAGAATTAGACTGCAATAGTTTCATTATTCGCATAGTTTTATACAGTACTATAGCAAGGTATAAATGTTAGATCATAAGATTATTATTTTTTCTTTCAAAAGCAAGACCTCTTTTGCAAATTCTTAAGCCAATTTGGACTTAACAGTACTGTTGAACCATATCATTTAAAAAGCTCTAAGTGTGAGACCTAAAATGAATTTTATTTTGGCTTCAATATTGTTCAATAAAAGTTAAAATTTCAGTGCAAATTCACCTTGTTTAATAACTAAAATTCATTAAGATACAACTAAATGTAAATATATTGCTTGAAGGTGCGTAAAAACATTAAAAAAAAAAACATTTAAAAGCACATTAAAGCCCTTTTAAAAATTCCAAAACGTTTTCAACCGAAACCCGGTCATCATCAGTGGAAAAACTAATTCTGTTGAGTTGAGTTGTTATCTGTTTGCGTTTTCTTGCTTGCCCGGAATAAACTATTTCACTTCAAGGGTTTGGAAATAAGGTGGGATGGGAAAGGTAATCAATGATACATTAATTCATTCCAGACTGCGGGGATATCATATGATAGTACATCATTACAGACTATTTCTTTTTTAGACATTATTTCTAGAGACTCTCTTATGATTGCTTCCAGGTGATTATTTGTGCGGAATATAATTTTGGATCTATTGAAATCAACTTTTATAGGTTCGGTTTGCGCTAATCTTGCTAAGGCAGTGTGGAGTCTATTTAATCTCAGATCTGCTTCATGTTCTTTTATTCTGTCCCGAAATTTATCCCGAAAAATACATAGGTATGACAATGAGGAAATTTCGGGACAGAATAAAAGAACATGAAGCAGATCTGAGATTAAATAGACCCCACACTGCCTTAGCAAGATTAGCGCAAACTGAACCTATAAAAGTTGATTTCAATAGATCCAAAATTATATTCCACACAAATAATCACCTGGAAGCAATCATAAGAGAGTCTCTAGAAATAATGTCTAAAAAAGAAATAGTCTGTAACGATGTATTATCATATGATATCCCCGCAGTCTGGAATGAATTAATGCATCATTGATTACCTTTCCCATCCCACCTTATTTCCAAACCCTTGAAGTGAGATAGTTTATTCCGGGCAAGCAAGAAAACGCAAACAGATAACAACTCAGCTCAAAAGAATTAGTTTTTCCACTGATGATGACTGGGTTTCGGTTGAAAACGTTTTGGAATTTTTAAAAGGACTTTAATGTGCTTTTAAATGTTTTTTTGTATGTTTTTACACACCTTCAAGCAATATATTTACATTTAGTTGTATCTTAATGAATTTTAGTTCAATATTGTTATTAACGTATTCTGTTACTGCATACTTTTGCTACTATACATAATTCTGACATTTAGTTATCTCTCTATATTAAAAAAAAGTAACCACCGCTGCCGCCGCTGTCAATTAAGATTTTGTGCCTTGAAGTCTTTCTGGACTAATATCTAGAAAACTATTGCATGTAAAATTTTAAAAATTGGTAGTTTTATAAAGAAATGTTCGATAAACACGCTGAAGCAAACAGTTTTTAAATCGAAGAATTATTTTAAGAGATATTTAAAATCAAAGTTCGTCAAAACAGTTTTTTGAAAAAAGTTTTATAGGAACGAAAACTATCCGCAGGAATTTAACCATAATTTGTAAGGATATAGTTGACAAGTTTGCGGAGTGCAGACTGCAATCACTTTTTTAATTTGAGTAATTTTTTCAGGTTATATTTCAATTTTTTATTCAAAATTTTCATTATTTTAACGAAGATTTATTTCATATTTCATAAATTCCATTATTTGAACCGTTGCCAATTTTTTATTCAAAATTTTCATTATTTTGACGAAGATTTATTTCATATTTCATAAATTCCATTATTTGAACCGTTGCCAATTTGTAAAATAGCGCACGTAATAAGATTCCCTTTCAATTAAGAAATGTATTTACACGAGACTATTAAAAACAGAAATAAAACTTTAAAATAATATTTAAATGATCACGTGTTAAAAGCAATAAATGTAGAAAATGACGTAATAAAAATATACTTGCGCGTGAATATTACAAAGAGAAATACGAGTAACTAGGGAAATTCACGTCACATTTAAAATGATAAAAAAAACAATATTTCCAAACAATTTCAATTAATTATTATATTTTCATGAGAGATCAATTTATTTCGACATATCTTTTACCCATTATTGCAAATTTTAAAACAGCGTAAATAATAATATTTCCTTTCCAATGTCAAAATTCTTCTATTTGTTTATTTGGTGTTACAGTTTAACGATAGTTTTTTTTTTTTTTTTTAATGAAAATTGATTGACGGGGTAATGGAGAAGTATCAAAAGACAAAACAGCGTTGAATTAAAAATTCCCCGATGAAAAAACTAACTCGTGTAACGCATCTGATGTCAACTGAAAGTGACGCGACGCCACGATTATGCACGTTTGGCGCTAAATCATATATTTTGGTGACAGTTACAGTTGTAATCTGTTTCAACAGCAGTTGATTCGACCTTAAAATCCCTCAGTCAAAGGAAAATGAATGGAAACCCTGTTACAGCAGATCGCCACTGGTTGTTTAATTATAATACAATCTTCCGTAATCGTTTTAGAGATGATCAAATCAGAGTGTTTTTAAATCATGCAGTGTCAGAACGGGGGTTGGCGAGCGCAGCTCGTAGGGGGCAGAGCCCCCTAGTTTTAAAAAAAAAATCTTGCTTATATTTACTATAAAAAATGACTAACTATAATTACATTTTTAAATTATATAAGAGATACATACAAGCATGGAAATCATTTCATCTTATTGCATAGTATAAATATAGGGGACTCGTGTCAAGTCTGTGCCCAGGGTCCCCCAAAATCATAGTCAGAGTCCTAGTGGTAGTATTTTCCAAGTATTTAGAATATGAGAAACAAGTTTATTGTTTGCAACTCAAATTGTAATCATCAAATGGAAGATGTAAATTTGCATTTTTAACCATTCATTGAACACATCAAACAGTTACCCCCCCCCCCCTCACTGCCAACCTGCTCTCTGCTGCTATGTGAACTCTACAGAGTATACAGGGTGTCTCAAAAGGTCGTTTACAAACTTAACATGCTGGTCTGTCATATCATGATAAACAAGATTTACATAGGAATTTGTGTTCGAAAATGCAAACTCCGACAGCTAGAGGGAGATTTTCATGTCACCGATAATACCAGCCCAAACGTTTACGGCGGAACGTTGTTGACGTGTATGGGCACGTGTACACCTTGGGTTTTAATGCACCCATATGTGCATGTTGTGCAGGTTCAGGACACCGTCCTGTGTAAAACAGGATTCATCCAAAAACAAAATCCACGATGGAAAATCCGGCTGTGCGACCCACTATTGCAAATACCAGCGTGCAAAAGCAACGCGTTGGGGATAATCGTCAACGCACAATGCCTGTACTCTTTGTAAGTGGTAGGGATATTGCGTCTCCTCATTCAGTATGCACATAATGCTGTAACGATGTACACCCAAGACGCGTTCGCTTGCTCGTAGACTTGTTTGCGGGTTTCTGTCAAATTCCAGTAGCACGGTTTCATCTACGACAGGTGTGCATGTAGTGCGTTCTCGACCTATGTGGCTACGTACTTGGAAAGCTCCTGCTTCACGCAATCTGCGGTGCAATTGTCCAAACAAAACATGACTTGGCTGATGTCTGCTTGGGATGCGCTCAAGGTACATCCGTACCACGGCTCGTGCATTTCCATCCCCGGCGTCATATACATAATGCATATCGGCCAATTTTGCGTTACTAAACCGATTCATCCTTTTCCTGCAACGTCCTCGCCTGAAATGATTACGCTTCCCACTCTCCCGTAAACCTGCGCTCATCGCCCTCTAGCGGTCACAGTTTGCATTTTCGAACACAAGTTCCTATGTAAATCTTGTTTATTATGATATGACATACCAGCATATTAAGTTTGTACACGACCTTTTGAGACACCCTGTATACGTCACCAGTCACTAGTGAATACTCAGTGAGCAAAGAGGTTAGTAAAAAAATAAAGAAAGCAAAAGAAACTTACAACAATAGGAGCTTTTAACGGGGAATTCATAGGCATCTTCAGCGTACATTCATACTCAGTGATGGGACTGTCTGGATCAACATCTTTAACATACCATTTTGCAGTGAGTTTTGTGGCCATATCAGAAGGCAAACTAGAACAGTAACTGAAGGAGGACGAAAATCAAACAATTACTGAAGGAGCAAACTTAAGATACATAATATTTCAAGGCAAGTATTCAATGAATAACTAAAATTACACACACATAGCATATTTAGAAAAACTGCATAACAATCTTTATAACTACAACTATCAGAAATTAAAAATTCAATGGTAAACATTTTCCTTAAAAATGAGATCATATACTGTATTTTCCAATGTGTAAGACATAACTTTTTTATGCTTAAAATCGGGTATCTTATAGAAAGAAGGTAATTTTTACTTTCTTCTATCTTTACAAGAAGAAAGTATTGGATTCATGAAAATTTTTGATTTCCTGTTTTCGACGGATTTAAACGTTTTATAAAGTTCTGAACATGATTTGACTGTTTTTAGAAAATGTCTGTCTGTGACTGTGAATCTGTCTGTATGTGACAAAACTTTTGTGGGCGCTCTATTTCAAGAACTGATGCATGAAATTCAATAAAACTTTACATTCAATTAGTCCATGATATAAATGGGTGAATTAGTTTTTGCTGAAAATCGCCTAACAGATGGCGCTGCTATGCTGCATTACTCGCGATTTCCGCAATAGCTCTATCTCAAGAACTAATGCACTTAATTTCATCAAACTTCAGATTCAGTTAAACCTTGACATAAATAGACGCTGATTACATTTTGGTGTAGATATCCCAAAAAGTGGCACTGCTATACCACGTTTTTCATTATTTTTACAATAGCTATATTTCAAAAACTGATGCACGGAATTTCATCAAACTTCAGATTCTGATAGACCTTGACATAAATAGATGCTGCTTACGTTTTGGTGTAAATAGCCCAACAGGTGGTGCTGCTATGCTATTTTTTTCATTATTATCACGATAACTCTATCTCAAGAACTAATGCATGGATTTTCATCAAACTTCAGCTTCATTTGGACATTGACATAAGTTGTTGATTAGGTTTTGGCATAAATCTCCCAACAGGTGGTGCTGCATTTTGCAGGATTTACACGATTTTAGCAATAGTCCTATCTCCAGAACTAATGCATGGAAATTTAATAATACTTTAGATTAACTTAGACCTTGATATAAATTGGTGCTGATTCTTTTTAGTACAAGCAAAACCTGTATGAGATAGACGAAATTTTTAGGATTGGTACATTCGACTAGTTTACACTATCTTTGGTATTTCTCACACGTTCATGTAATGTGCCTTATGCTTTTGTTAGTACTTTATTTAAAAATGAAAAAGAAAAAAGAAAGAAACAAAGGTACTTTTCGGTTAGCCGGGCGCCAGTGAAATTTATATATCTATGTATACATATATATACATATATCTATACATACACACATTTATATATGCATGTATGTATATATACATATATATATACACATACATATGTGTGTATGTATACATAGATATGTATATATAGATATATACATTTCACTGGCGCCCGGCTAACCGAAAAGTACCGAAACAAATATAAATAGTTACATTAATTTAATTTATATATGAAAAATTTTATTTAATTTTAGAAAATGAATACTTTTATATATTAATTCCATTAATTACATATTTATGTGTTACTGGTGTTCTAACATTAAAACAATTTTAATTTTTCAACTTTAAACTACTACAGTATTCTGCTACAAATATTTTTAAATTAAGTGCTGTCATTCTTTTATTTTCATGGTTTTTTTTCCTAAAAAAGTATTAAATTTTCGGGTGCATCTTATATTGTGCTGTCCTAAAAAAAAAAAAAAAAAAACATAGTTAAATGATTCTTAAAAAAAACCCACCCTAGTATTTCATCAATTATTTCACTGAAGTCAATTTTTTTTTGTTTTGTCCTATTTTTATGTGCCATCTAGAATAATAAAAATGTTAAAAATACCTGAGTGCTAATTTATTTTAAAAAGAATTTAAATTAACAATTAAAGAATTCTGGAAAAACACAAGCTTCATTTTTACAGATTTTCTTCTTATAATAGAATTTTAGAATGATGTACATATTTTTTGGTACTTCTCCATTATCCCGTTGACCACTTTCCATAAAAAAAAATTATTGCCAAACAGTAACGCCAAATAAACAAATGGAAGAATGTTGCCATTGGAATATCAAAATAAATAAATAAATAAAAGAAAAAAAATTGGAAAAGTCCCACTCACCAAAGTGTCAACTATCAGTAAGTTTAAACACAAAAAAATTACAATATATTAATGGAAATAGAAAAAAAAAATCTTGGATATTTGTTTATTTACATTATTTTTCTTAATTATTCTTATCGGCTGGTGAATAAATGTTTGTGATGTCAGTTGAAATTGATCTATTGCACTTAACTATGCAACGCAACATTTTTTCAATGCATTTTCTCTTTTAATATTACAGCCGTTTAAGGATGCAATTGTTATTATAATTAACGGATTGACTAATAAATCGGTAAAACATAATGAAAAATACAGGTAAATGTTGAATTAAAAACCGCTTCATGACATAACAAACTCGTTTAATGCTTCTCAATGCATCAAGTGAATGGAACTGCATTTTTGGCGTTAAATCCTATAGTTTGGCGATAGTTTTTTTTAATGAAAAGTGGTCGATGGGATAATGGAGAAGTATCATTTTTTAAAAATCGTTTTTATGTCAAACCATTAATAGGTAAGAAAATGCTTCATTTTCAACAGAGTATGTCAGTTTTTTTTTTTTAAGGTAACGTGGGTTTTTTTTTTTAAATTCCCGCTTAATTGGCTGCCATTTTGTAATAAAGTGATAAAATGAAAAATGCTCAACATTAAAATCTTAGTCAGAACAAGCTGTAAAAATTTAGCCATTTTTTTTTTTTTTTTTGCATTCTTTATTAGACTTTATACAGATATTTTTATATCATTCATTTTATGCAGTTCTCTACCCTTCAATAAAAATTGAAAAGTTTAATCATTGGATACTTTTTTTACATATATAGAAGCCTTGGCACAATTCAGTTTTAAGAAAGTATGATTTCTTGCCATATATTATAAACACTATATGCATATGTATACATAACTACAGAGAAAAAAAAATCCTTACCGATTTATAAGAGAGATAGCTGACACAAGAGTTATACGAGGACCTGTTTTACCATAAGGCATATAAGGTGGAATCACATGGTCTTCCATGAATTCTTTTATATCTTCTTCGTCTGGAACTGCACGATTGTGACACTTTTCCATCAGCATCTGTAATGTATTCAGAAATAATATACACGCATAAAAGATCTATCACTTAAATATTAAATAGTCATAATTTTCACAGCACAAGATATAAAGTGCTTATTTTTAATTAATAACTCCAATGTTGTTAATAAATTATGACCATCATATTTGAAAAATATATAAATACAGAGTATTTCAGATAATATGCCAAAAAACTAGAGGGTTATTACTAGACATCAAGAGGAACAAAAATTGCAATAGAACATGATGTCACAAACCATTTATTTACTCGAAAATATAGGGTAACTAATTTCCATTAAAAAATTTATGAAAAGGGAAAGTATATTCTAATGAAACTTTTAATAGGCATGCTTTTTTGATGTGCTAAATGTGATAAAAGACAGAAAACTGATAGAAGTTTCCACCCATATGCACTAGCAGCATGAACTGCATTTTGCACTGTGATTACCAGTTCATATGGTAATACTGATTGCAATACTCTGTTTTTCCACTTTTCGTGATGCTATCACATTTCACAAAGAGCAAGATAACATTAAAATAATTAACATGCTGGTGTGATATAATAAAGCAAATAAATTTCTTAATAACATCATAAATTTAAGAGATGCGCTAGGCTTTTTGAAAGAACTTTGTATTTCTTCATCAGGTGCAAAAGATGTGCTACCACTCGGAAGGTGAAAGCAAGACTGAAAGAAAATGGGACATAAAGATGGTAAGTTAGAGGAAAAAGCCAATAGGAATGCAGGAGGCATCTGCCAATCATACTCAAACAGGAGAACACAGAATATAGGGAGAATTATGAAGCAAATTGAATAAACAACAGAGTCAGAAAAGGAAAAGGAAATTACACACAAATATGAAATATGTTGTGATAAAGACATCACATTCTTTATTTTCAATTACTTTTTATTTCAGCTCAGCACAGTTTTGCATCTTATTCCGTACTAGCTTATTAATCTTTTGCCGGTAGTTCACTGTTCCTTTAAACCTGTTATCGGCTCATGACATGTACTGCGGCTGTGGTTTTTCATCCGAGAACGCTTCTCTCTTTGCATTGTACCAGTCACCACAATTTTAAATTAGTTTAAAATCCTTTACTTATCATCTGAAGATGTTTCTTTCATTTGCTATTTATATATTACAGTTTACTTGACTGTAATACTTATTACAGATTTATATAAAGTTTAAAAACTATTATCTATTTTTAAAAATATATATGTATTAAAGTTGTAAAAATTTTAATCAAATCATGGCTAAAGTCATGACCAACATGGTGACATATAGCAGCAACACATTGCAAAAGAAAAAAAAGAAAAGAAAGTACAGGCAAACTCTGTAATGGAATAGAAGCATTGAATTAAAACTAACATTTTATTCTACAGTAAGAAATGTTTTTGTTCTGGTATAGATAGAATCTTGTATGTTTAGGTAAGCATAGCGTAATTTACAGAATCAAAGGATGGAAAAAATGCTCTTTTCTGCAGAAAAGTAGAAAAAGGTGATGTGTGGGAAATAAATATTATATTTTAGCAAGGGTAAAAAAGTGTTGCTTTGAGATCTGAAAGTGACAGCCTATATCCAAACATGTCACCTTCTCAAATTTCTGGTCACCAATAGCAATCTGGCAACTGGAATTTTCATGCCCTGATGTGTATGTATAAACACCATTTTGATACAGTGGGGCTAAAATCTAGTTCTCTAAAAAGAAGTTTAACTCAAATTGTAATAAACAGAGAACATTCACACACAAAAAAAAATAATAATAATAAACTCTAAAACTCAAAGATTTTGTTTCTTAACAGCCAGAGCACTTCACATGAGAGCAAGATAACTCACACTGGATTCTGGGCCAGATCAGAAACATTACAGTGGCACCCAAATGTCGAAATTCCAGAATTAACAGGGAGTAAGTCTTGGAAGAAAAATGGGCTGTCTATTTTTGTTTTCTTTTTCTTTTTAAGGAGGAGGAGAATGCAAGAAATAACCATAAAATAAAATAATAATAATAATACTCTATTAGAATCATTGTGTAGGGCTCTTAGATTGTGCATACGCCTAAAGCTGACAAAGTGTATACATTCAGTTTTGCATCATCATTCCTATACACTCTCTGTGATCACGGCTGTGGCTGATCACGTCACGTATGATATAACACATTTTTGGTATATCAAAGTCTACAGCTCAATGCTTTAATAGCTCCAAAGTTAGAACAATGCTCTTGAAAGCAAGAAATCCTGTGTTTGATTCCGGGTCTAGATAGAACACTTACGAAAAAGAAAAAGAAAAAGTTAATTTTTTAAATCTCAAATTATTTGGCATTTCATTTCTGTTCTAACTATCTGAATTAAAATTGATGCAATTTTATTACTTGATATATTTGAATAAGACTAGTAATAGAAAACTGATGAAAAATATTACAGAGAACACTGGAATATTTACGTACAATTTCTGTCAATGATCACAACTGATAAAACCTTTCAATTTACAAGATAGTTTTTCAATTTTCTTTGGAATTAGCAACTGTAACACAGAGTTTCTCACAGACAGCTTCAGGAAAGTGATGCACACAGCTTACCCTTTGGTTTAAAAAATAGCATCTTTCTTGCCCCTTATCCAAAAAATAGCACCTTTTTTTTCCAGTCAAAAAATTTTTCCCTTACTGCCTTTTGTAATAAAAAATTTGCTGTAATAATAAAAATTGACTTATTGTTGCATCTTGACAAGAGTGCAATAACTTTAAATATTAAAATTGCCGTTAAAAGTCAAAAGAATGACTTTAAAATCAAAAAAGTACTCTTAAGAATTTAAAATAAAACATGCCCTTAAAAATGTAAGAACAGCCTTTTTGGTCAGCAGCAACCTGTTATTTTTTAAATCTGGGGAAAATTCTGTGAAACAACATATCATTATCGCATAACAGTGATACTTACTAGGCCTAATAAGGCAGTAGTACCTAGGTTACTACCTGGAGTGCATTTCATGTGGCCTTACAAATTAGGTACACAATTAAAAAAAATATACATATAATATAAAATGTGTTTTTAAAAGACCTCACAATTGTTTCTACAGTTTAATGCAATAAGAATAAACATATATATATATATATATATATTATTAATTAATAACCCCAATACTGGAGTAGGACATTGCACATCTGGCCTGTAACATTTAATCTCACCTTTAGGAATATCCCTTATTAACTAAGGCACTATATCTGCCATAAAATAGTTAACGTTGGTAAAATTTAATATTTACATATTAATGACTAGTATGTAAAAATAGTTTAATATAATATATAGACATCTGACTACAAAAATGCAGGAGAGGCCCTTGAGCTCGCTTATCTACCAGATTTTGACTCTTAGAGAAATTTTAGTGAGTACCACTGTTGTAGAACATCAAATGATTGGAAAAATATATTTATAAATTTGCAACAAAAATATTAATATCTTACCTTTTCCACAGTTTTAAAATTGCATATGTCCATACAGAATCTGGTATGTTTTTCTCCAGCTTCTGACATCAATATGTAGACAGAATTCTTCGCCCTTGCTCTCCCTTTAGACTGGACATATCCTCGAAAATCACCAGGTAAATCAAATCGAACGACAAGATTGCACTGTTGGACGTCCATACCTTCTTCTAAGACACATGTGGATATCAAAACGTTACATTTCTTTTGTCGAAAATCAGCCAATACACTTTTCTGCCGCTTTTCAGACATGGAAGTCTTTTTCACACCAGTCGTGCCATGACCAACAATGTATTCGGGATTCAAAAAACTGAGCTCAGGTAAGATGCTTCTAATTTCTAATATCCACTGTTGTAATACATAAGCAGTTATTCTTTGTTCAACAAACACAATGCAACATACTTGAATATCAGATGAATTTTCTTCATCCTCTTTGGCTTTAAGCATTTGGTGATATTTTTCAGGATCATCATCAAATGAACCATTTATGTCAGGTGCAGGCTGCTTTAGAAATTTCTCGCTTTTTTTAATAGCTAAAAATATATCTAGAAGTCTTCTCAATTTATGGGGAAATTTTCCTAAATTATCTTTTGTGAACTTAACATCCATTTGATTGCATTCGTGGATGAAGTAAAGCAAAAAACTATATAGTTTTACAAGAGCTTCTTCTTCACCTTCTCTGAAAACAACCTGTTTTTGTAAAACCTCGCCAATTTCTTCCATAAAAACATCAGCCGCCTTGTAAGCACACCAGGCACCTAAATTTTTTAAAGTCATTTCGAGAGCATTCAAACATCTTAATGGCTTATCAAAAAACTCTAAATCTGTTTCAGGTAAGTTGTCATTACCCCTGCCTAGATTCGATTGTAGATACCTTATATCACTTTTCAACTCATTAAGTTTAGTAAATAAAAACGTTTCGATTTTAAAGGGATCATAACAAACTATATATTCATTCGGATCTGCTCCATATTTTTGTAAGTCAATGACATCACTCGCAGTTGTGATGGAACTTCTTAGTGTTTTTTCGAGCTCTCTCAACTGTTTTTCAAGTTGAGTTGGCTTACATTTGCCATTTATTAATGAAGCACTCAGTCCGAAAATTCGTGGTAAGTTTTTCTCCTCTTGACTTGTGAAGCATTTCATTGCTTGAGAATAAGGATGATCACCCTGAGCTCGATGACACTCATCAAAGATAATCAATCTTATCTTGCTTAAGGATATAAAAGCGTGGTCGACTATTATCCTGAAGATTTCAGCAGTCATGACAAGCACTTCACCATTTAGAAACTCACTGTTCCACTTATTTTTATTCCAAGAATCAACATTCATATCACCAGAAAATTGTTTAACTTTTAAATCAGTATGTTTAGCAATGATGTCTGCTTGTTGGTGTACTAAAGGAACTGTGAAGAAAAACAAATAACAATTAATTAATGATAAAAAAAAACATCTGACTATGGAAAATGACACATGACATTACATCAATTACTTCAAATTGAATAGAAATATAACAAATGAAAAGCACAGATTCCATTTTTAGGATATAATCAAAATCTTACAATATTTAGAGCTGTATGACTTCATGTTTAATTCCTATTAGGTAGCTTCCATTACAAAAAGTAAAAAGCTACTATTGCAGCCATTCGGAGGGAAGCAATTCTGGAAAAATTCACTATATTTTCCTCAATTATAACCCCCTAGACCCCGAAACCACCCTCCATTCAAATGCTGATTTATATCTATATCTATAGATATGTGATGGTATTAACGTATCCTTTCATACATATAAAATTCTTGACGTTTTTCTGGTATTTAACTGCATAAAAATTAAATAATTTAGCCTGGACAATAAATCATCATGTTGTTTAATTATAGTCATTATTCTCAATACTTAATGTGGTGCAACACCACATCCTATTCAGATTCCCCCACTTTAGTTATAAAGCCAATAGGAAGTGTTCATTTCGTCAAAATAATGAGAAGAAAAAGAATTTGCTAAGGCAAAATATACCAAAACAAATAATTGAACTCTCTATCACTTAAGAAATTATACTTTTTATTAAAATATTTTGTTATTGCAGTTTCAGAGTTAGTTGGCATATTTTGGCGAGAATGGTTTGACACATAATTAACTCTATTGTTTTTGTAACTCGTAACCAAAGATTATTTGGCGATTTATCATTTGCGGCTGGACAAAGGAAAAAGGCCTTAAAACTAATATTTTTTCAACTTATAATTATGTTCTAAAAATACTAAAGTATTGTACTCTCATCAGAAACACACCTGTGTACATAATTTTTATATTTGTAGCTTATAAGGAAGCGAATGAAAAATAGAGTATGAAAATCCACCTTTACATACAAAACCAACTTAAGTAATAAAAGAGTATAAAAAGATAAACAGAAAATGCATGGAACTAACCTGTAGGCACAAGAAAAAATATTCTTTTCCCATTTTCATTATAAGGTGAGCGGACATCATTTGCAAGCTCACGGATCAACATAACAGCAATGAAAGTTTTCCCTGTACCAGTTCCTAAGCATGCTATGGTGTTTTCTTTTTTAGCCGCTTCTAATATTTCAAGCTATAAAAAAATAGCAATTAATATAAAAAATGGTCAAAACAGATATCATTCATAATGATAATAAAACACATTTAGACAACAATCATTAATAATTGTAGGACATTTAAAAGCTAAATTAATCACCAAAAATTTCTAATAATACCAATATTTAAGACTATACTACAAATTTTGCTATCCATCAAACTGGAATTTTAGAATTTTTATGCGATAAAGAATAAGAAAGACAAATGTATCTGTTTAAAGCACTTAAAAAAGTTATACTTTTATCACACCCAGAACACTTAAACAAAAATCTTACAAAAATCAAGGTTTTTAAAAAGCTTAAGGGTTTTTTTTTTCTTTATACAAAGACCCAAAGACTTCCATAAATCATTCAGACATTTTAGAGAAAATATTTTGGTTTACTTTACCTACATCATATTATTTTTCTGTAGGTATTCTCACATCGCACAAAATTATTTTACCCCAAGATGTATTATATCTGACACCTGACACATACCAATAAATACTACATACTTACTCATATGTCATAGATTTACGCAAAACTGGCATTTTTACATGTCAGGAGCACTTACACACATCAAATCAATGGCAAATCCAAAGAAGGTGTGATGATAAAAGGCCTCCAAACCAACATATCTAAGTCAGTATTATTGTACATTTTACCAATTTTCCTTTCAGACATTATTTAAAAAAGCATGGTTAAAATTTTTTTACTAAAAACGTCCCCCATTTAAAAAAATGTAAAAACAGTCTCCATTAAAAATCTCTACTACTCTACAAAAGCGCTTTCGCCCCCCGCTAGGGCATCATCAATTGTGAACTTCAACTCTCTTCCTCTCTATTATATATATGACTACTGGTTGAAGAGCTCCCCCTATCGACATTCAATACTCTCTCTCTCGCCTTCTTCCAACATTTTTTTCCAGCGGCAATCAAGTAACGAATGTACCATGTCATTGCATGTGTCTTTGGATGCATTGCCACTGGAAAAAAATGTTGGAAGAGGGGGGGGGGGGGAGAGAGAGAGAGAGAGAGTATTGAATCTTGAATGCCGATAGGGGAAGCTCTTCAACCAGTAGTCATATATATATAATGGAGAGGAAGAGAGTTGAAGATCACAACTGATGATGCCCTAGCGGGGGGAGAAAGTGCTTTTATGGAGTGGTGGAGATTTTTATTGGAGACTGTTTTTACATTTTTTAAATGGGGGACGTTTTTAGTAAAAATTTTTTAACCATGCTTTTTTAAATAATGTCTGAAAGGAAAATTGGTAAAATGTACAATAATAGTAAATTTACAGACATTAACAAGTGAACATCTGTTTTTAGTATCTAAGTCAGTTTTATGGCATTTTAATCTTTTAAGTGCTTAAAAGATACATTTGTCTTTCTTATTCTTTATTGCATAAAAATTCTAAAATATGAATATTACCAGAAAAGTTGTATAAAAATATTTATCACATAAAAATAAAAAATTATGCATAAAATAATCTGTTACAACTTTCCTGATTGTATTATGAATGAAAATTAGAATCTGTGAATAAGTCTGAAAGCTAGAATTTACCTCTAAAAAGGGTAAAAATCCAGTTTTCAGCCAGCTATCCATAGCTGCTGAATAAATACTTTGTTAATAAGTTTAAAAGTATTTATTCTTCATTAAACTAATTTTGAAATAAAGAAACAGGCAGTTTTATAAGCAATAATTTTTTTTCAAATACTTATTGCAATAATTTTGGACATAGACTGTCCATTGTCATCAAAACATATAATAGAAGTCAATAATAACTCTTAACAATATTTTTCATCTCTCAACAAAGAAAGAATGGTACTTCTCCATTATCCCGTTGACCACTTTTCATAACAAAAAACTATCGCCAAACTATAGCATTTAACGCCAAAAATACAGCCCCATTCACTTGACGTCAGAAGCATTACACGTGTTTGTTATGTCATCAAGTAGTTTTTAATTTGACATTTACCTATATTTTTCATTATGTTTTACTGATTTATTAGTTATTTCGATAATTAAAATAACAATTACGTCCTTAAACGGCAGTACCATGATATTAAAAGAGAAAAAGCATTGAAAAAATGTTGCAATGCATAGTTACGTGCAATAGATCAGTTTTAACTGATGTGACAAGCATTTATGCACCAGCCAAGAGGGATAATTAAGAAAAATAATGTAAATAAATAAATATCCAAGATTGATTTTTTATGTTTTCATTAGAGATGGGAATGCTCGGAAAAAAAAACGGAAACTTTGGGAAAAAAACTGGTTTTTTTCCGAAGGGGTATTTTTCAATTTTTCCGAATTGGAAAAATTGAAATTTAATTTATAAAATAATATATTCAAAATGTTATTACGACTGCATTCTGATATTTTTTCATGTTCAGTGTCTCCCATGAAAATGTTAACATAGAAAATACGATATGTAAGCAGTTTAGGAAGAACTCGAGTCCTTTAAAGGATCCTTTACAATTTTTTCACTTCAAAACATAGGACCCTTCAAAAAATTCAGAATATTTTTCAATCTACACTCTGAATCCTCCAGAAATGTGATGATTTTAGAATAACAAAACATGTCACATAACAGCTGAAATCGCCAATGAATCTCTTATCTTGCTGTATATATACAGAAGTGGCCAAAATTGTAGAAACCTTTTGGGAAAAACGTTTTTTGAAGTTCGATAGCTCATAACACCCAATATTTCTTAGTAATACCATAAAACCTATTTACCACCGGTAAGATAATTTAATCGAAAATATCATGCAATACAGTTTGTTCAATTCTAATTAATTTGTCAAACGTTATAGCCAAATAATTAGAAAAAGGCAATAAAACTGGTTAGGTTGATGATAATGTTTTTTCTTTTTCTTGAATGTAGCCAATGCATATGAATGTTTCGAGTGTCAGACAGATTCCATTTTATTTGGTAGTGTGTCAATCAAAGCTAGGGTAGGATTTTAAAAAAATGTATATGCCATATTTTGGTACTTATAGGAAGAATTTTATCACTATCTTTTATGTGCTATCAACCTTTCAATTTTTGAGCTAGTAAAGCATAATAAAGTTAACAAAACATCACACAGAGTTGATTAGTTACCCAGAAATCAATGTGTAACAATTTTTTTAAGTGTAGACTAGAAAGCTATAGTTATGAAGAAATTTGAAGTAGAATTAGAAGTACATTAACAAAGGGATGTCTAAGTCAAGCAAAACACGACTGGTAAATCAAGGAAATGTTCAAAAGAGCAATTGGCGGTAGAAGAGTAAGGTCCCTGTGTATAGGTCACAGAAAACATCTCGGTGAATGCAACATGAAATGGTGCACTGAAATGGGGAGTTGAATCAAAGTTCAGTTCTGTAGAAAATGCAGTATTTTGGTCTAAATGCTAGAATTTCATGAAAAACAAATTATAAATCAAATAAAGATTGAAAATATTAAACTGAACTAAAAGGCATGTTTACTAGAGAGAGAAATAGTAGGGTCATGTTATTTGGATTTGTAATGTTTTATTTTTGTTAGATATTATATATTTACTTTCATATTAAGAATTTAAAATTTAAATTAAAACCAAAACATAGGGTTGGTTTAGGTTTAGACTGGAAAGCTATACCAAAACTAAATACACAATAAATGAATATTATAATTGTATGAAAATAAAATTGTAATATTGTAAATTATTATCCATTTTTAAGCAATAAGAGATATAAAAATGATAATATTTATTATGTCACAACTACAATAATTTGTTTCTTTAAAATATCGTTATTTATATACAAAGCTACTATGTAGAGAGGACTTAAATTTGCATACAAACTGCAGTAATACTGGTTGAAACTCATAAGATTTTTTTTTTTTAATTATCTTCTACTGGTAATTGAAACAAATGCAACTGAAAAATCATTTCAACAGAGACATTATATATTACAAACAATGGTGTTAAATTAAGAAAGAAAAGAAATCTACTGTGAAAATTCTGAGGCTGAAAGACTAACTTTTAAAAGCTGGCTTTTTTTTTTTTTTTTTTTTTGTAATATTTTCATGTAAAGTGAAAAAAAATATTTTCTTTAGTATGCATATGCAGAAATTTAAAAAATGTTTATTATTTTATATCTTTCAAGAAAATGTAACTTATTTTTGAGAAACATTTGTAAGAATTCAATTTTTCCAGAAAAAAACTGGTTTTTTTCTGCCGCTTTAAAATTTCCGGAAATTTTACATCTCTAGTTTTCATTAATTATAGTAATTTGTTGTTGTTTGTTTGTTTAAACTTACTGCTAGTTGACAGTTGACACTTTGGTGAGTGAGGCTTTTCTGAATTTCATGTATTTTATTTTATTTTGATATTCTAATGGCAGCATTCTTCCATTTGTTTATTTGGCAATAGTTTTTTTTTTTTTAATGAAAAGTGGTCGACAGGATAATGGAGAAGTACCGAAAGAATTGATAAATTTAAGAAAGCAAGGGAACTTTTTATCTTTTTGAAAAACTCTAAAATAAGAATCTTCAACTCCAAATATATATAATCGCAAATTATATTTTATATCCTCATATGGAGAAAACCCTTAAATTTTTTTAAAATTAACATCCCAAATTTATATAAATTTTTAGGGAGAGTAAGATAACATGAAAAGGTACTACTCTATTATACCGTCGACCACTTTCCATAACAAAAAACTATTGCCAAACTTTAAGATTAAACGCCAAAAATGCAGTCCCATTTACTGGATGTCAGAAACATTTCACGTGTTTGTTATGCCATCAAGTGGTTTTAATTCGACATTTGCATGTATTTTTCATTATGTTTTACTGATTTATTAGTTATTTCATTAATTAAAATAACAATTGTGTCCTTAAATTCTTATATTTTATTTATTTTGATATTCCAATGGCAACGTTCTCCTGTTTATTTGGCGATAGTTTTTTGTTATGAAAAGTGGTCAACGGGATAATAGAGTAGTACCCATGAAAATATTGACAATTCCAACAAAGAACCAGAGAGAAATTTTAACACATACTGTTTAGTAGATAACCTTTTATCGCTAAATGCTGGCTGCTATATTACTACACTACATAGGTACATCATCAAACATCGAATTTTCATAACATATCATCTCAATCAATTTCAATCTTCCTTATATATCGATATATCAGTTCTGATTATATCCATTCATTAGTCAATGCAATCACTTATTCTCCAATCAATGCTAGAGTAAGATCAACAAAACAGCCAGGAAAAAAAAAAGAGGTAAATCTTTTTTTTTGCCTTCCCCTGCCCCTCCCATAAATAGAGATCAGGCATTTGTTATGGGAGAAGATGATGCAAATGTGAACGGGAAAATTTAGATGATTATTTATTTATTTATTGTTACTACAAATCAAAATAACAAATAAGAGCAGAAAATTTAAAGAACATTCTGTGCTAGCAATCAAAAATTTTGGGAGAATGGAAATAATGAGGTATACTAGGGGTACTGTATTTAGAATGTAGATGAGTACAATAAACAAATAAAAAAAGAGATAATGGAATTTGCATCATTTCTTAAAATATTAGTACAGGCTGACAAAATCCTGATGCAACATCTTCGGCTTCTCTTTGCATCCTTCTGTCTCTGAAAACATATCGCAAGCCATCCGATACCTTTTGCAGGTTTTCAGTGAAGCAAATGATTCAGATCCAGGGAGGCTGCAGTTCAGATTTGTTGAGAACGCTACAAGAGTTATATGATTTGATCAGAAAGAATCAAATTTTTGGTACTTTTATGTTAGCTGGGCACCAGTGATCGCCAACCTTTTTTTTTCAGCCAATCTTTTAACATTAGCTAATAACAACTAGCCAGTATTTTAACATTACAATATAATAACTTAAAAAACTTACTTAAAAATAGCTAAAATATAATCATAATACGTAAACACAAACATATCAATACAAACAACAAAATCTCATATAAAAGGTTGCAATTCAAATGATGCCAATTGAAACAAGATTTGGCAAGTTATCACTGCCACCCAGCTAACATAAAAGTAACAAACTTTTTTTCCGGCTGATCACATAATAAACTGCAGCGACTGCCTAAATTAAGCTGCTGGCAACTTTCAAGATAAATGAGAAATAGACTGAAAATCACAAATTATTGGTTGTGTGTGCAATTTAAAAAATAAATGCAAAAAATTTGTAAATGTGAATGAATGAATTATCACCATTTAGTACCAAAGACAAAAACTAAAAATTCTGTTTGGGTACTTCTGTTTTGCCTGCTAATGAGCATGACACTGTTCTTAATTATGATGTGACTATTTGTAAATTCATCCAAAAATCTGTGTGCAGTAAAGGTGAAACTTTGCATATAAATATAGTATATTATTAATCTATTTGCCATGATATAACCTTTCTAAAATCTATTAATCTTCAATAAGGAATACGTCTGCATACACTTTTTTTCGTAATATCTGCGAATGGCATCTGTTAACTTTTGCACCGACATTTGCATTTGGTGGAAAGTGGTGTTTGTCTAAAAGAAAAATACCCAAATCTATATATATAATTGTCTTACGTGGCGCGAAAATAGGGCTGAATTTCTACCTTATCGTTGGCAACAGCCGTAGTTTCCAGAGCTCAGACCAATGAACAGACAAGATTGTGTTAGCTCCAACTCCAATATGGCGCCCAGTGTCAATGCACTGAAACTCAAGCTAGCAATTATTAAAAATAAAATAATATGAACATAATCCAAAGCGTCTGAGATGATTCCTCATTTTAATTATGAGTAATGTTGTCGTTTAATTATGAGTGATATTGAATTCTCAACTCTTATTTAGAATTTATTTACGAATTTCACTCACACAAAAAATCAGAGATAAAAAAAATAAACTTTCTAGAACCCCTGCTGCCATCTGTTGATGTTTTATTGAAGTAAAAATGATTTTTCTTCAATTTCAATGAAGTAAAAATTTCTTTTGCAGAAATCTATAATCAATTAGAATAGTGAAATGTTGAACGAAATTTACACAATCATTGATGATAAACTATCTTCCTACCACGTAGTGTTTTTTTTTTTTAGTGAATTTAAGCAGTGCTGTACAATATTATAGGTGCAATAAGTTTTAAACTAATTATGTTTCCAAGATCCTTTTTTCATAGTATTTAAATGATTTATATGTCCATTAGTAGCATCAACTAAATGCATTTTTAGTTGTGTTTTCAACGGAGTTTTCGATTACTTTTTTACATTAAAAAAATTGTCAATTTCATATGTTCAAATGATTTATTGTAGTACTTATTCCGGCTAGAATTATTAGAAAAATAAAAAGGGGCGAGCGAGCGAAGCGAGCTGGGACCGCGTAGCGGTCTCAATGTGAATTGCTTTGCAATTCACGGGGGGTTGGCGAGCGTTAGCGAGTAGGGGGCTGAGCCCCCTAGTTTTATATAATATACGAGATAAAGAAAATCGATTTCACCATGCATACCTCTACCAAAGGAAAAATGAAAAAGAGTTGTAAATAAAAAAAAGTTTAACTGTAGTATTACTTTATTTATATAATATTAACATTTGAAGTACAAGAATGTGACAAATTATATAAAGAGCCTGATTATCATTAAGGCACAGTGCACAGTAGGCCCAAGCCTAGGGCCCTTAGATTTTGGAAGCCTCGAAGAAATTCAAGAGTTTTAATTTAAAACTTTTATTTATATATATATATACAAGACATACCCAAAAATGTTTTAAGACTATATCTAATAAAATTATTTGTTTAGTCATTTTCTTAAAATGACAATGAAATCAGAATCCAAAATTTGTTTGCATAATCATCGTGTTAAAAATTTCATTAACAAGATTTGGATAATAGAATACGATAAAGAAATGCCTATCGATGAAAATTAAAGATTTTCTTTAAATACTCTTTGTTGGAAATATGGCTGCTTTATACACAATTATTAAAGAAGTTTACTGAATCTGGGAGAAATACTTCATCTTTGTAATGCATCATTTTTTTCATGATAATTTAATGTGTGTCTATACTTATTCTGAACAAACTTTTAAGTTTAATATGTTTTAAAAGTTTTGATTTAAAAAAGAAGAGAGAGTTTTCAAGTATTTGAGGTGGGGAGAGGATGCTAATCTTCAAGATAATTTTATAATAGTGATTAGGAGGCTCTAAAAGAATGCTGTGCCTAGGGTTCCAAAGTGCCTTAATCAGGTACTATCCTGATTATATACAGTATCTAACACTAACTGATGTTGAAAATCCTCCCAATTGTTGAAGATAAGTTCTGAACAGTTCAAAAATTAGAAGGTAATTTAAGGTCATGAAAATAAATATCAATTACCAAAATAATCAGATAATTAAATTATAAAATCACCTGATAACTTCGAGGAATAAAATCTTCTTTTTCGGAGTCATTTATAATCACTGTTGTAGTACATCGCTTTTTCGGAGGATTTGTTCGATTAAAAGCCATCTATAAATAAAGCACAGAAAAACATTTTAAAAATCATTGATTGTGCGACATACTTAATCACATAGAAAAAAAGAAAGAAAAAGAAAAGAAATTATTTTACAAAAATTGTTGTATAAATACTATTAACATAAAATTACTTATCAATTAATGCTATACTCTGTTCCCGAAGACGAGAGAACAAAACTAAACACATGCACGTGCAGATCGGCAAACAACTGGCACTGTGTCACGAGCACCAAACAGACAGTCTGAGCTACTGCTTTTTTTTCTCTCGCATGTTCGTTTGTTGTCTTTCACATCTAAACTAGACGATTTTTTTTGAGTGATTTGGTATTTCATACACACAAATGGAAAGTGGGTACCATTTTTGGGTAACAGAAGATCATTGGGCTAGGTCATGTGTTTGAGAAAATTCGATTAGTTGGTCATTTTGAGGTTAATGCATTTCAATGAGAATGAAGGTTGAAACAGTTATTAAGTTGTTGAACAGTATACAAAGTCACAAAGTTGGTAACATCTCGCAAAATTTGGCAATATTTGGTGAAATGTTGGCAACATTGGCGATATTTAGCAGGAAAATCGACTTTTAAGATTATCAATGCCAAAACACATGCTTGGCTCCAAATGAAAGAATGGCACCAAATTTGGAGATATTTTGTGAAAAAATTTGCTTTTAGAATCTGAAGGAATTTTCCAGAAATTGCCAATAGGGGTCGACATACATGATTCAACCAATCAAAGTCCATAGAGCATTCTCGAACACAATTCAACCAATCAGGGTACGTAGAATTTCTCAACACATGCTTGGTGCTAAATGAAAGGATGTTGCCAAATTTGGTGACATAATTTGCTTTCAGAATCTGACGGAATTTTCTAGAAATTCCCAATAGGAGCCAAGATACATGACTCAACCAATCAGAGTCCATACAACATTCTCAAAAAAAGAATTCAACCAATCAGGGTACATACAACTGATTGTTATATGTTGTACAGAGAATTTATTGCTGTATCGAGTAGAAAAGAAAGCTAATTTTAACCGAGCATTGCTCAGTCTTTTCAGCTGCTAAAACTTTAAATTTCATATACCAATGGTCATTTCTAAAATTTCATTTATTGTTAAGATTTTAAGGAACGGTGTCCAATACTGAAATGTTTAGTCTCTTACCAGTAATGGACACCCCATGTGGTCGATATTAAAAGTGTAACTTCAGCAGCGCATAAAATCTTTTTATTGAACTAGAAAGCTAATTAATGAAATTGAATTTTTAAATTTTACTTAGTTGTCTATAATAAGCACTTAAAAAAAGGGGGGTTACTCCATGCCAAATCAACCAAAAAACTACAATATTCAACCTGACCATTTCAGATTTTAATGATACTGTCAGGAATCATTCTCCCTGATGATATAAATAAGAATATATCTTTAATTTTTTTTTTTTTTTTTTTTTTTTTTACAAAAGATATTCATACAATTATTTTTTTTTAATTTCGAAATATTTTTTGGCTTCTTAAATGTTTTCTCAGGTTCTATCAGGTGTAAGGAGTTATTTGACCACTCATTTTAAAGAGAACTCCACAAGGTTTCATTTGATATGCAAGTTGACTATGCTTGATTTAAAAAAAATAACATTTTTAAAATTTTTGAAAAGAAATTATTTTATTTATTTTTTGTAATATTATAAGTTTGAAATCTTGAAATTTTTAGAGTGGGATCTCAATGGAATCAGGAGTTATGAAATAAAAGCTAAAGATTATCATACAAATAATAAATAAGTAAGCTAGACTTAGATTATTATTTGTATGGTAATCTTCAGCTTTTGTTTGTCATAAATGCAAACATAATTTCAATGATGAAAAGCAAAGAAATGGGTAGAATGTGACAGGGGCAACAATGCTTATCATTTTAAATGCATTCCAAAATCGCATATTGAATGCTTTAGATTATCAGAAAGTGATGAGGAAATTGAAGATTAGGCATTTTAATGCCATAATTGTACAACACATCATTCAGGCGTAAATTTGAGTGAAGATTAGATAAAATGAAGCAATAAAACATGTCACCAAACTTAATTATTGTAAAACTAAATCTTTACATTATAAATTCTTTAATGTAATAAATTTCTATCTTAAATTTCAATACTTTCTTTTATCAATATGCTTTAATGTAAATTTTGAACCTAAATACTATCATAAAACAATTATCTAATATTTTTGGTAGGATGTCTATTACTGTAATTTTGGCTGTTTTGATACATTTCTGTTAAATTTACAATTAAAGTTTGATTCAAATTGGGAAATGAGACTATGACATTGACTAAATAATGTTGATAGGTTTATTTTAACATTATTCTCTAATATAACATGTAAAAAAGTGGAATATAATAATTATAACTATTAATTAAAAAAATAATTTTTAAGGAAATTCCTTAAGGAAGTCCATTAATGACACATCTACCCTATTTTAAATTTTAAAACTTTGTAATTAAACGTTTTATTTCTGGGAGAAGTTGCCCTCTATTTCGGTCTATATTTATATATCATTAAAGAAGAAAAAAGACAAGCTATGAAACATTTGAAAGCCCACTCCCCCTAACTTCGCCGACTGATTACACCCCTGAATATATATATATTTTAATTAACACAATTTAAGTAACAGATTCAGAAGAATTGTTCTTTCTCACAAAATTAAGAAGCTTTTTTTAATACAATCTAACAACAATTGAAGCAACAAAGTCTATGATACCGATAGGGGATTCCCCGCTTCATATAATAAAAGCAACAGGTTACTTTTTTAACTTTTCTATTAAGATTAAAAGACTAAAAACAGTTCAGTCAGATGAAATGTTGGGATTAAGTTTTAGTTACTAACTGCATAGAAAATAAAACAATGAATGGAAATAATAGAAAAAAACAGCACATGGAATTTATTTTCAATTTTAAATTTCAAATAATTCAACAAAAAAACATGTAAATGCTGAATTAAAAAGTTCATATTACCTTTTTTGAGAAAATGCAATTAGTTTCTTAATAATAACATAAATAAATCAAATTCATCGCACGCAGATATCGCGATAAATATTTATGTTTATCACGTCATGTCATAACTCATAACAACAAACGAAACGATAAATGAAACCGTAACCATATCGACTGATTCATTCTTTGCACGTGAATGATTCTTTGAACCACCGTGTATTAGGGTGCCTAGATATGAGAGTGGCAACATATGGACAAACACAATCATTAAGGCGTCTTGGCAAGCCTAGCATTGTCTCTAAGCTATAATGATCGTTGACTTTTCTCAAGAAGCATGCCAACGTGGAGTGTCATTGTTTACACAAACGCATCTATCCGCGGCCTACGTTATACCCACCGCCGGTGCATGACGTTTAAAACATCACATGGAGTGAATCATTTTTACACGGTTTTTGAGGCGCTGTAACGTAGGCAAGCAAGCAGGACTACCTTGGGCTTGCTCTTTCATTATCATGACGTTATAAAAGGTGGCTGGCCGCGACGAAAGACATACAGCGATTGGCACAAAACGATGGGCGCGTCGCTTTGTACCAATCGCTGGTCGCGGTCAGCCACTATTTGTGACGTTATGAGAGTGAATGAGCAAGCCCGGTATCTAGTGTTCCCTTGCTTCAAGGCCATCCAACGCGCCCATCGTTTTGCGCCAGTTGCTATGTATGTCTTTCGTCGCGACCAGCCACCTTTTATGACGTCATGATAATGAAAGAGCAAGCCCGGTATCTAGTGTAGCCCTGAGGTACAGCGCCTAGAATACATAGTGTGGAAACCGGCTACAAAATAGTACTAAAAAATTGTATCCAATAAATGTACAACGTTGCTGAAAATATTAGGATGGGTTCGCAGCGCCATCTGCTAGCTCTTGACATTGTATTAGAATGTTTCGGCTGGTGGTAAATATTTTAAATACTTAAATTATATCATTTTCTCCTCTGACTTAGTGATTTTTATAAGTTTTTTTTTTAAATTATGAAAGCATGGCTAAAAAACGTGATACGCATTTTTTTTGTCTCTGGTTGCAACATTATCGTAGGCTTCGTAGGAGCACCGTTGCACATTTATAGGCTACAACTTTTTAGCACTTTTATAGGCTACAACTTTTTAGCACTTTTTAAAGCATTACACCATTTGCCGGTTTCCACACTATGTATTCTAGGCGCTGTACCTGAGGCAAGGCAACACTAGACACCGGGCTGGCTTATTCATTCACAAAACGTCACAAATAGTGGCTGGCCGCGACCAGCGATTGGTACAAAGCGACGTGCCCATTGTTTTGTGCCAATCGCTGTATGTCTTTCGTTGCGGCCGGCCACCTTTTGTGATGTCATGATAACGAATGAGCAAGCCCGGTATCTAGTGCAGCCCTGCTACCGTAAGTCCTCCTCCGAAGTCATTAAATGAGCTGGAACAAGCGTTTGTCTATGTATAAGGAAAGGATATGTTTACAAACAAACAGTTCCATCAACCAATCTACCACTACATTTTTGTCGTGGCTAAGGCTCCTATAATAGGCGCTGACGCATATCCATTTTGTTTCGCATTATTCGGGTCTCAGTTCAGCATCTCAATCTACCGCTGCCGGAGCTGGGGTTGCCTAAGGCCTCGTTCCTCCACCTTCTGAAAGAGGCTGGATGTTAAATGGCGGAAAATTAGCTTGGTTTTTCGACTTTGAGACACATATCTGCGAGGATGCGTCAGCCTGTATTATAGGAGCTCTAGTCGTGGCTATCATTGTAAGAATCATCATGGCGACGTACGCGAATGATATTATACACCAGTTTAACGTAGACCAATCAAATCTCCCCATCTCATGTGTACAATAGGAGTCGTAACAAACGAACAGGTTTTTCTTGCTAACCAACAGTGACGTCAGCTGCCCTTTCCCGAGGCTAACGAAAAAGAAAGGCTACCGCGGTGCTATCTGAGTATCTTTTTTTACAGACCGCCGGAGTCACGTGATGCTCAAATGCACCAATGCGGTTGTACGAAAAGAGCATCACGTCACTCTAGCGGTCTGTAAAAAAAGGTAAGTGGAATGTACCGCGGTAGCCTGTCTTTTTCGTTAGCCTCGCCCTTTCCTTATGGTCTGTTGCACAGAAGACCTATAATAGGAGCTGATGCATATCCATTTTGTTTCGGATTATTGGTACACAGTTCAGCATCAATCTACCGCAGTCAGAGTTGGGGTTGCCTAAGATTCGGTTCTGATTAGCTTGGTTTTTCAACTGGGCTCCAATTCGGGTGCCAAATCTGCGAGGATGCGTCAGCCTCTATTATAGGAGGGAATTTACCCATGTCACGTCATCTGTGGGTATATAGAAGAAAAACACCAATACGCATGAAGAATATTTTAACACAGCTTCCCTTTCGTCCAATGAACAGTCTTTTTCGAAGGACATATATCCGCAGAGGCGTGGCTGTTGCCACTCGTGCGTAAAGTCCAACTGACAGTATGGAAAGTTGATGCCACAAATGCATTGCAAGAAGGGCCGGACTCATGCTTTATTAAAATCCACATTTTTTTTTTTTTTTCACAAAAAACTGCCATTTATTTTTTTGTACCAAATAGTGGACTTTTGCACAAAATATAAATTTTTATTTGTAAATCATGCTTAAATCGAGAAATAACTGTTTAAAGCACAATTCCTCTAAATTTTGTCTTTTTGCTCATTTGTTTTCAAATTAGACACAAAAAACTGGTTATACCTTAACTTTTGGAGGCCAGTGTATTTAAAAAATTAACCTTATCTCCCCAGGCATGTTTATCGAATTCAATTTGGTGTTGAACATGTAAAAATAACTAAAATTTGATGATTGGGAATTGAGTACAGACTAAAAACCGCTTTGTAAATATCTGCCAAAAGAGCTGCTTTGTCACAACCAGTGGCATCAGGTTTCGATTAACTTTTAAAATAAGATAAGGTTAAAACACATATACAGTAGAGCGAGGCTAACGAAAAAGAAAGGCTACCGCGGTGCTTTACGCAAATCTTTTTTTTACAGACTGCGGGTGTCATGTGATGCTCGAATGCACCAATACAGATGTACGAAAAGAGCAATACGTCACTCTAGCGATCTGTAAAAAAAGATAAGTGGAATGTACCGCGGTAGCCTGTCTTTTTCGTTAGCCTCGCAGTGGAGTCTCAATAATTCGAGGTGGACAGGACCGGGCATACCTCGAACTATCGAAAACATAAAATTTAATTAATAAATAAATGAAGATAAAGCAATGTTTAACTTTCAGTGTACATTTAAATGAAAAATGTACTTACAAATTATTACATTACTGCTGATAGCAACAGGTTAATTATATCTTAAAATAATTGCCAATTGTTTTTTGTTTTAACACATTGCTCCTGTTTCCATGCAGCAATATCACGCCATCGTGGAAGCAGCATGTTGTCGGCTGGAGACAACTGAGGCTATTGCTCCACCAGGGTACAGTGCCTAGAAGTAACTAGTGTGCTTATCGCCAATACAACCATAAGAAAAAAAATGTGTCAGGAAGGAGGAAAACCAAATTCTCCGCCAGAGGGCGTCGAGTTCCCACCGTGGTTATTTGCATTTGAAGTTTCATTTAAAAGGTTTGATCCTAACGTAAGTTTCGATATAATTACCGCTATATTTTCAAACAAACTATACGAATTTTTCTATTTCTCTAATATTTTAAAGTAAACATATATTATAAGATATACTATGCTTCTTTAATGATAAATTAATATGGATAATTCCGCAAATACTACGAAAAGAAAAGCTGATCGAACATGCTTCGTTTCTGGATGTTCAAGTGGATATAAAAGTAACAAAACTAAAAATAACTCTATTTTCCACCCCTAAAGACAAAAACCAATTTGAAAAATGGTTAAAAGTCATTCCTCGAGCCGATAAAGACTTGAACCAATATTCAGTTGTGTGTGAATCGCATTTTGGTGAGCGATTTATTGAGAGGAGTTACAAATACACGATTTATTAATTATTGATATCCTAACTCTTAAATTTATTTTAACATGACTATTTTGCTTCATTAGTATGCTTTCATTGAATTATGGTTTTAATACATTCACAAAATCAATGTATTACTTTTGGTAGGGTGTCTATTACTGGAATTAAAATTGTTTGATTTATTTCTTTTATTAAAATTTTGATTCACATTGGGAAATGTGAGTATGAGAATGGTTAAATATTGTTGATAGATTAATATAATATTAAAAAAAAAAAAAAAAAAAAAAAAAACTAAAATATAATAAAAACTATTAAATTAAAAGAATTTTTTTTAAAGGATGATTAGCACATCAACCCCAATTTAAAGAAAATGCATTCTTGTAATACTTTCAGGGGAATAATTTTTTTTTTCTAGATTTGAAAGAGTCATAGATTTCTCATTTGATGTTTTGTTGGAATACCTTAAATTATTTTACCCAAAACTACGCTCTGAAACAACAAAAATGTGTAACAACTAATCATTATTAATTAAATTTATTATAGCTTGAAATGCTTTGAGCTTGAATTTACATAGCTGTGTTATACAATTATTTTAAATTTAGTATTTTAACTTTTTTATCTAAATTAATTAAAATATTGATTTTGTGATAATGACAATAAATAGTTTAAACAATGAATTATCATAAATATTTTATTAATTATTGATATCCTAACTTTTAAATTTATTTTAACATGACTATTTTGTTTCATTAATATGCTTTCATTGAATTATGGTTTTAATACATTCACAAAATCAATTTCTTACTTTTTGTAAGGTGTCTATTACTGGAATTAAAATTGTTTGATTTATTTCTTTTATTAAAATTTTGATTCACATTGGGAAATGAGAGTATGAGAATGGTTAAATATTGTTGATAGATTAATATAATATTTAAAAAAAACTAAAATATAATAAAAACTATTAATTAAAATAATTTTTTTAAAGGATGATTAGCACATCTACCCCAATTTAAAGAAAATGCATTTTTGTAATACTTTCAGGAGAATAATTGTTTTTTCTTCTAGATTTGAAAGAATCATAGATTTGTTATTTGATGTTTTGTTGGTATACCTTAAATTATTTTACCCAAAACTAAGCTCTGAAACAACAGAAATTTTTAACAACTCAATTTACTCTTTAGTTTGTTAAGTGGATGTAAACAAGTTATGTAATAATAAATACCGATTGAAAAGTTGTCAAAATAGGGGTAAAATAATTTAACTGTATAAAAAAGGACATGTTTTTACAACAATATATCGTAGTATGATGTATTTATCCAATATATTGTTTTAGAAATAACTAAATATTGTTGGAAGAAAAACGTCCTATGATAAATTTTGTAACTGTTTGATTTCTTTACAATTAGATTAGAATTAGATTGTTATGAAAGCAGTTACATTTCTCCCCAACTGCATTTTCATTATTACATTTTTTTTTCTTATTTATTTTTTATCTAGAGCATTTTTAAGTACTGATTTATTACCGAAAAAATTAGATTTAAAACGATGTTTATGTACAAACGAAAGTTACCATAGCCGCGGCGAGAACACTAGCGCCATCTATCTGCGTCCTCTATTTCAGGGATATAATTTTGACGCCGATAACAACACTATTTACTTCTAGGCACTGTAACCAGGGTTCTACAGTGCCTAGAAGTATATAGTGTTGTTATCGGCGTCAATATTATACTTCAGAAATAGAGGACGCCGATAGATGGCGCCAGTGTTCTCGCCGCGGCTATGGTAACTTTCGTTTTTACATACACCTCATTTTAAATCTATTTTTTTCTGTATAAATCAGTACTTTAAAATGCTCTAGATAAAAAATAAACAAGGAAAAAAATTCTAATAATGAATATACAGTTGAAGAGAAATGTAATTGATTTCATAACAATTAATTGTAATGAACTCAAACAGTTACAAACTTTATCATAGGACAATGTTTTTCTTCCTACAATATTTAGTTATTTCTAAAATTGGATAAATACAATATATTGGATAAATACATTATACTATGATGAATTCTTGCAAAAACATGTCCCTATTTTGACAACTTTTTAATCAGTATTCATTATTACATAACTTGTTTACATCCTGTTAACAAACTAAGAGTAAATTGAGTTGTTAAAAATTTCTGACATTTCGGAGCTTTAGTTTTGAGTAAAATAATTTAAGGTATACTAGCAAACATCAAACATTAAATTAATGATAATTTCAAATCTAGAAAAAAAAATAATTACTCTCCTGAAAGTATGACAAGAATGCATTTTCTTTAAATTAGGGTAGATGCGCCAATCATCCTTAAAAAATTATTTAAAAATTATTTTTGATTAATAGTTATTATTATATATATTATTATTACATTAAGTTATCAACAATATTTAACCATTATCATACTCACATTTCTCAAATGTGAATCAAAATTTTAATAACAGAAATAAATCAAACACTTTCCAGTTTTTTTCGAGTAATAGACACCCTACAAAAAGTAATACATTGATTTTGTGAATGTATTTAAAACCATGATTGAATGAAAGCATACTAATGAAACAAAATAGTCATGTTAAAATAAATTTTAAAGTTAGGATATCAATAATTAATAAAATATTTATGATAATGTTCATTGTTTAAATTATTTATTGTCATTATCACAAGATAAATATTTTAATTATTTTAGATAGAAAAATTAAAATACTAAATTAAAAATAATTGAGCAAATCTTTCCCTTCAATAGTGTATTTGTAATTTCTCTCAATAAATCGCTCATGAAAATGCGATTCATATTAGAGTCCTGCATCGGGTTGGGTTACCCGCACCCGACCCGTCCCGCGGTTCGGGTTGGGTTGGCGCTCTTTTTTTTGTTGAGGTTAGTGTCGGGTTGACTTCTACTTTTTGCTGCGGGTCCGGTTGACATTCACTTTTTCGGGTTCGGGTTGGGTTTTTACTCTTGCGGGTCGGGTTCGGGATGACCCGCTTTTTCAAAAGAATGTCCAATATTTTTTCAGATTAAGGAAATCGAGGTAAATTTTTTTGTCGGGTTGCTAGTTGACTTCAAATGAAATTTGCGGGTTCGGGTCGGGTACAACCCAACCCGTGCAGGAATTCACATGCAACTGAATGTTGGTTCAGATCTTTGTCGGCACGAGGAATGACTTTTAACCATTTTTCAAATTAGTTTTAGTCTTGGGGGGGGGATAGAGTTATGTTAGTTTTGTTGCTTTTATATCCACTAGTATATCCGGGAACGAAGCATGTTCAGGGCTTAATTTGCACCGGAGCCCACCAGACCTCAGCTCCGGTACTTCTCTATTTTTAGTAAATGTTTAAATATTGGCCAGAATTCACCGGAGCTCATAAACACTGCGCTCCGGAGCCCAGTGCAATAACGCTTCCGAAAAACGAATTCTAAATTACCCTTTCCTTTCCCTCTCATCCCCAATTTTTTGCCTGCTTTTGTATCAAAACACTTATAAGTGAGGCAATGTGTCGCTCACGTAAGAGATTGAGATAAAACGGGTTCGGTTTTTATATCAGTCTTGGGAGGCTTGAACTCAATCTGTCTTAAATTCAAATTTTATTTATTTCCATTTCAAATCATTTTAATGCTATTTTGATCAGAATAACGAGTAAACAGAAATAGTCTTTTTTCTATTCCGCATAGCTGCGAACTATTAATTTTTTGTGTTAACACTATTTCCGAATCATAATCCTGAGCTTATTTAATCGCAGAATTCTGCGATTAATTAACATTAAGATTAGGTAAAGCAAAGGTTTCTATTTGGAAGTAGAAATAACAAAAAAATGGAACAGTTGATATCTAAGTATACGCAGATAGATGTATTTAATTATTTTTATTTTGCTAAAAAAAAAAAAAAAAGTGTTTTAAATTTTGAAGATAATGTATGAAATATAAATAGGCAGACTGGAGTGACGGTGGGGGGGGGTGCGTGTTAGTACCGCAGAATATTAGGGCTCCGGCACTTTTTTTCTTAGAAATTAAGCCCGGAGCATGTTCGATCAGCTTTTCTTTTCTTAGTATTTGCAGATTTATCCATACTGATTTATCATTAAACAGGCATAATATATGTTTACTTTAAAATATTATAGAAATAGAAACATTCGTATAGTTTGTTTGAAAATACAGCGTTAATTACATTGAAACTAACATTAGGATCAAGCAAGTTAAATGAAACTTCAAGCGTTAATAACGGCGGTGGGAACTCGACGCCCTCTTGCGGAGAATCTGGTTTTCCTCCTGTTAGGGACATTTTTTTTATTGCGGTTGTATTGGCGATAAGCACACTACTTACTTCTAGGCACTGTAAGGGTTCATACACATTTCCCCTCAAAAAATCCCCTGAGAATCCCCTGATGTATTTTCCAGAATGAATAATTTTCCCATGTTGACAATTAATGACATTTTTTAAAACTTAGTAAGTATTACACCCCCCCCCCCCCCCCCTCCCAAATAAATAAAGAGGTAATTACAAAAGTTAAGTTTTTACATCAGAAGGTTAAAAAATAAATATGTATAGATATATGTACAGGTACCTGTATGTATTTTTCCCAGATCAGCAGCAAATTTTCTAGGTATCAAGATTTTGTTATGTTACACACAAAAATCTTAAGAGTTGTGAAAGTTCCACTCTCAAGTTCACAACTGATTCTGAAGCACAAACTACTGATTTGTTAAAGAATTTTTTGCAAAATTTACAAATTGTTGAACATTTTGCAGATACATGCTTTTACTTCACAAAGCATGTGAATAGCAGCGAGTGCCCTCATTTCCCAGAGTAGCCGATCGTTTTGCCAAATTTTCCCAGGTTGGATTTTTTGGAAAATCCCCTGAGATTCCCCTGATTTTTAAGACACAAAATTTATCCCCTGATTCCCAGGTTTCCCCTGATGAGTATGAACCCTTTCCACGTATCGCATGGCAGACTAGCGCAGCAAGCAGCCCCTCGCTGTGACTCATTTGCGTTGTGGAATCTGTCCGATTCTGTCAGAATCCATAAATTCTAGTTGTTCGTGACTATTTATCCATTTCTCTAACTTCTGGCACAAAATCATAAAAAAACAGTTTTTAAATATTTTTTGAGTCATCCAAGCACTTTTTGGTTCCTATATGTAACCCGCAGTGAAAATATCAAGACATGCTTAAATGCTCTTGGTTTTGCAGCTTTTCTGATAACAAGTTTAATCTTGTGATTTCCTGAAGCATTTGATGCAGCAAGAAGTGTTAATCTCTCCTTGCTTTTATGTGACTTGGAGTACTTTTCTCTTAGCTTGACACAATTGTTTTAGATAGTAGCGTTTTGAAATTAAGGCCAGATTCATTACAATTATAAAGCTGATCGTTCGTAAGATTTTCATTTGTCACGACTTCCTGCAATTTCTGGCAAAGGCCTCAGAATCTTCAGATAGCTTCTTTCGACAGATCTCTAGTTGCCGGATACGATATATTTTTTTCAACTTGTCAAACCTGCTACACTAACAGTAACGTTTTCATCACTTTCTTCAAATTCTTTTCGAAACAGCAAAGCTTTTTCTTGAAGAATCTGACCTGAAAGAGGGCATCATCTTTTACTTTGCTGTGTAAACCACATATAAAGTGGCTCACCAGTTTTTTCATACTCAGACTTTTTTAAGGATATGGACCCTATTCCAACTGACGTCAGAGTCACGTGCTTTGGGGAAACATTGCCGAAATTGTAGTCCTTAATTATGCAACGACTCGTTTGTAACTCAAGCCTGCATGTCATACAGTTGCAACGGACCAGATTTTCGTGATGTTGAGTCACGTGCTTTGGGGAAACATTTTGGAAATCGTAGCCTCGAACCCAAACGGAGAATAGGGTCCATTCTGTCCAAGGATAAATCAGAGCAGTTGTTAGTAGAAAACGTTTCTAGTTTACTTCTGTTCCGATAGGTTCGTAGTAGACAAAAGGAAGGAGTGGGGCAGGAGCTCGTTGAACAACTATTCTCTGATTCTCTCCAATTTCACCCAGCGTGATCCCCCACACGTATAGGAAGAATACACCCAGTTTTTTTGAGAGGATGGATTTCTGTAGGTGGCTTCGGGATGCGCAGTTGACATATGACCTGTTGAACAATAAAAACCAGATACTTGAATTTTGTGTTGCGAAATAATTCTTTCAAGTGTTGCATATATGTTGGTCATTATTCGAAAGTTAAATGGATTCTTTTCACTAACTCGGATTTATGGGAAACGCTAACAATCAAGACTAATGTATATGTATGCTAACACATGTATTCTAAGGTAAAGGAAAACATTTAATTTTTTGTGACTGTATAGGAAGAAAGCCCTTAATGATGGCAGACCCTCAGTCTGCATCTTGGCCTAATCAGGCTCTGTTAGTAATACAATATTTTTAATCTAGAAAGGTAGAAACAGCAAAAAATGCATGGAATTTAATAATGAATTTTACCACCCATTACTATATAAATGAAGAAAAAACATTTGCCTTATAAAACAAATTAGAATATATTTTAAATATTGGGGAAAAAAAAAAAAAAAAAAAAAAAAAAAAAAAGAGGAAAAGCATTTAAACCATTCAGAATTTCTAATTTTTTTTCTTAATGTATAATCATAATTTAATTAACATTAAACTATTAATTGATAAAAGCGTATTTAAAAAAACATAAATGCAAGCTTTGCAGTGCAAGTAAGAAGTTGATGTTATTTAAGAACACTCTTAGTAAAATATTTAGTTTCATCAACAAAAATGCCAGTTTCCTTTTAAATATAACATTTTAACTCCCATTTCAGAGATTAGTGTCACAAAATTCTGAATCGGTGGAATGAAAAATTACTGAAAATGTTTAACTCAACTGTACACAGATGTTTCCAGTATGACAGCAAACTAACTCTAAACAAAATATTGCTATGTTTTATTTCCTACTTTGTTAGCATACTATATACAGCTGTATCCTAAGCCATACCTTATAGCCAAGGGTTTTAATACTTTAGATGCAATGATAACATTTTCTAAGATTTATATTAAATAAGGAATGAAACATAGCAACCATTTGTTTAGAGTCTTTCTCTTTTAAAACAAAACCTAGTAACATGTCACAACTGACAGTGTCTGAAATTAACAACTTTATGAATGAAAATGTGTGTTTCGTTTAAACAGGGCATAATTTTTTATTTAATTAAAAACAAAATTGAGAAAATGGCGATAATCCCTATTTTTTTTTTCTTTTTCACTGCAACAAGGGAAATAACTAGATTTCTACCATTTAAAAATTAAGAAGTTAAAAATCTACATTTAAATGAAATGTTTGTGACTGTGTGCGTGTTAGCAATTGTAAGGGAAATCTATCGCACATAGAGGCTTGGAAATTTGGTTAGAGGTACACAAAGACTGGTCCAAATGTACCAGCAGTAAAGTTTATTCAGAATCCATAGTGATTTTTAAATTAAAAATATAAGAAAAATAAATAGTACCGGTTCATCTGCAAAATTAACAGCTTTCAATTATAAACGAATATTTAAAGATTGTTCAGCATCAAGTGCATTCACAGGGTAGATAACTAATTGAATGTGCCAATCCCAAAACTTTCTTCTATCTCGTACATGTTAATATTTCAAAAAGCGTAATGTTTTTAATTATGCATTTTAGAATAGGAAAATGCAGCATAGCAGCTCAACCTGTTATATGATTTACACGAAAACTTAATCAGCACCAACTTATGTCAACATCTAACTGAATCTGAAGTTTGATGAAAATCCATGCATTAGTTCTTGAGATAGAGAGTTACTGCGGAAATCATGTAAAATGCAGCCTAGTAGCATCACCTATTGGGAGATTTACACCTGAAACGAATCTGCACCAATTTATAAAGTTTAACTAAAGCTAAAGTTTCATTAAATTCTGTACATTAGTTTTTGAGATAGAGCACCCACAAAATTTGTCACATACAGGCAGACATTTTCTAAAAACAGTCAAATGATGTTCAGGATTTTCTAATATACAAATCCATCAAAAATTTTCATGAAACCAATACTTTCTTCCTGTAAAGATAGAAAGTAGAAAACCGGATTGTATTTTAAATGTAGATACTGGAAATTTTAGAAATGTATTTAAAAAAGAAAAAAAACACAAAAATGCAAATTTTACGGTTCAATTATAATATAAACTTTTTATAATGCACATCTTGAGACGAGAAGTTTGTGCATATTATAGATTTTTGCTTTATCAGATAAATTGGTATGAAATGATCTATATAAACATGGCCAAATACATCTGGAACATATCAATATGCAGAAGATATTTCATTCCTTGGGACCAGAAGTTGGGCCTAATATCATAGCTTCCAACTTTTACACTTCTTTTTCAAATAACTAAACAGTTTTATCTCTGATACATAAAATTGTTAAAAATTATCATATTTATTTAGACATTACAAGACTAAAAACACACAATTATATACAACATTTTAGGTTGTAAACATGTTTGGTAATAGTCTGGTTATCATATGACATTGCACTGATGAGAGGCTCGATCATAGCCTGAAATGCTTGCTTTACACAATTGTGTGTTTTTATAGTCTTGAAATGTCCGATTAAATGCAATAAATTTTATACACTTCTTTGTTGCCACTAAAATTTAATAGAAATTTTTACATTAATTGATTTGCAATTTTGGCAATTAAATAAGGCAAAATTTATTATTAAATTTTAGTAGTAAAAAAACATAAAAGTCTGTAGTTATGTAATATAGATCATTTCACATGCATTGTTAAATTAAACATGTTCCAAGTCATATTAATCATTTCCAAAATTTGTCCATGTAATAATTTATTTTTATTAAAAAAGCTCTGAATCAAGGAGATAAAAATGAAATGGCTGAAACTTAGTCTTCTAGAAAGTAGCAAAATTTGTACAATGTGGGATACAGGCACTTGATTACAAAATTCAGTGTTAACACCTGAAAAGTTGTGTGTTATACAGATTGGAGTTATAAACCTCTTCAACTACATTTAGCAAGAAACAGTTTAAACCTTCAGTTATATCAAGGCCACTATGAGAAAATACTGCTTTTTTAAAGAATTAACAAAAGAAATAACTGATCTGTATCAAACACCACTATTAGGATTTTGAATTTCAGCTCGCAAATAAATAAAAATATACTCAGGACTAGCAAAACACTTAAGCTACTTTGTTGCTTTTATCCTATATTATCAACAATTCAATACCAGTGTGTCCTTCTCTTTACGAGATTAATTTGTTCAGAGAAATAATCGTAAAATATGACAACATGTAAAGCCAATTTTATTCAAAACATGCATAACATAAGATTACTAATACACGTACTTAAAAAAAAAAAAAATTCAATCCTTGCAATAAAATACTACTTTATTAACTAATATTAAAAATATGTATACATGAAGTACTTTAAAAACAGACTTTTCATCGATAGTGACAAACTACTCCAATAGACAAACAATAATGAGTAAAATAAGTTCTCATACATATCTAGTTTGCTGTTTCTCCTCATCCAGGAAAATGTGTGCACACTCAAGGTCGCCCCCATCCCAGTGGCGTAGCCAAGGGTGGGGAGGTTTTACTGTATTTATAAGTACAGTAAAACCTGTAAAGACTGAATCGGAATAAAAAAAAAAAAAATTAGAGCAGTGAAAAGTACTGTCAATCAGGTTTTCAGCAGATTGAATTTTATCGTAATCCATATCTGGACCATGTAATACTTTCGTTTAAGACAGGATTCTGTTATAAACAGGTTCCATTTCGACATATTTCACTATACATATAACATAAATGTGTGCATTTGTATAAATACAGCAATACTTGAATAAGTGAAAACTGCCTATAACGAAATGCAGACTTAAACAGAAATACTCCTACGTCCCTTAGAATAGAATGCTATAAAATTACACCGGCTAACACCAAAACCTGTCTAAAACAGAATTCTTTACTACTGAGATTTTATTTTGGCAGGTTTTACTATATATATATATATATATATATATATATATATAACCTGAAGAAAAATTCTTGACCCCTCCTGAAAAGAAATCCTGGCTACGCTACTGCTCCATCTCCATATAGAGTTTAAGGAACAATTCTTTAGATTTTACCTAAATCATGTTGTAGCAAAATATGTAAAATGAGATCATGTGTAGCAAGGGATACCTGTATAGGAATTAACTGCCATCCTGTTTCAAAAATTACCCTGCCTTATGTCAAGCATTGACCTTCTATATTCTGCAATTTCCATTATATTATTATCAAGTTAGATTATCTCCCCATAGTAAATTAATTTTATTGATAATGCTATAAAACAATGAAGCACAGCTAGAGAATCCATATGTATCACAATTTTTAAATTTGATACAAAGCTCTGGATTTATCATGAGATTATCAGTAAGAAAATCTCACACAAATTAGTAAAAATATTTGGTACTTCTCGATTATCCCGCTGACCACTTTTCATAAAAAGCTATCGCCGAACTATAGAATTAAACGCCGAAAATACAGTCCCATTCACTTGATGTCAGAAAGCATTACACATGTTATGTCATCAAGTGGTTTTTAATTGCACATTTACTTGTATTTTTTACTGATTTATTAGTTATTTTGTTAATTTTGCATCCTTAAACGGCATGCCATGATATTGAAAGCAAAAAAAAAAAAACCATTGAAAAGATGTTTCGATGCATAGTTACATACATAGATGAGTTTCAACTGACGTCAAACATTTATTCATCAGCCAAGAATACTTAAAATCCTTTCACCGGTTTTCCTGTATTTTCATATGTATGCTTGGATATATATATTTCATATGTCCCAGGATATATATATTTTTCATCACAGTTTGATGCTATACTATCTTTTATATCCCTTCATTCTATACAAGGTTCAAAAAGAATTCTGTTGAAAATATTTTTGTCTACAGCCATTTTAACAGGACTTCTAGAAACTGAAAAACACGGGCTTAACGCTTAAAAAGTTTTAAAGAAAAATAATGTAAATAAGTATCCAAGATTTTTTTCTGTTTTCATTAATATATTATACATTTTTTCTTTAAACTTACCGATAGTTGCCACTTTGGTGAGTGAGGCTTTTCCTAATTTCTTGCATTTAAATAATTTACTTATTTTGATATTTCAATGGCAACATTTGTTTATTTGCCGTTACAGTTTGGTGATTTTTTTAAAATGAAAGTGGTCGACGGGATAAAGGAGAAATACCAAATTTTCAAATAGCTAGTAGTTACAGTTCTATTTATCTTTCCAATGCTTTAAGACAGTGGTTCCCAAACTATGGGCCACAATGTTTTGGCGAGTCACCAAATGATCAATGAAAATATTTAATATATTACCAGGCAGGCTTCACCCGCCTAAACTGTTGCTTTGGCAGACTAGACACCCTAAATGCATTTTAAACGGAAACAGAAAAATACTTTATTCTAAATTATGTGAAACTAATAAAACTATCAAAAAAAGCATGTAAATAAAAATTGAGACAAAAACTATATTCATGAGTTCGCTGACAATTTTTCTGCGAGGGGCCCTTAAGCTTCCTCTACTAAATAAAACAAAAAGTAGAATAGTATCTGCAGGGCAAAATAAAGTAATTAAACATGTATTTAGGCAAAAATTACATAAAGAAATCACGTCTGCAAAAAAGCCCCCCCCCCCACACCTTTGCCATAATGAATGTGTATTAAATGGTACATAGTTTCCCCCCCCCCTCCTTACTATTGCAAACATATCACTATTCTGATAAAAAATTCTAGAATGCATATATAAAAAAATGGAGTGAAAATGGCAGGGTATGCCGATTTTAATAGTGATTTAAATCGCTTGATTTTTTTTAAAATCATTGATTTAAATCACACTAATTTTTTTGTTAAAGTAATTTTTAACTATACTCTAATTTTTAAAAAATCTTGAAAAGAGTACATGATTATTTAAATCAAACAAAACAAAATATAAAAATATATATTCTCAATGCACTCCAAGAATGATCTCATTTTCAACAGAAATACTCTGATTACTTTTCTTTGTAGACACCTGGAGAGATAATGGACTTCATTGAATGGGATAACAAAGGTAACCCATATCAGAGTAAATAGATAATAAGGAAGAATTTCTTTTATCCACTGACCAATAGGGGTTAGTTACAAACCTGTTTTGCATCCACATTTGATGTCAAATACTTGAATCAACTATCACAAGTATAAAAATAGGTAAACCTAATATATTATGTATACATTTTAAATAAAATGGTGTAAAAATTAGATTAAAACAAAATTAGTTTTAAATCATTCTTTTACCAGGGTTCATACTTTTATGAAAAGGAAAATTAAGCATATTTAAGCACCATGAACTAGATTGTTTTGGATGCGGCAATTTAAAATCAGAAATCCACTTTTACCTTTGAAAAAGGGGAGTTTCAAGTAATGTGATAAGAAAATATCTTCTAACATTTCCTGATACAAATACACAAAGAGCATCAGAAAATAAAACAATATATTTCTTTAGGAGAGAGAGGGGGGGGGGGGGGACGATGACAAAAGGAAACATTTAAATACTCTAATATTTATTTTAAACATGTTAAAGTTTTTAATATTTGTGTTTATTTTCTCTGTTTTCCTTGCAAATGTTCAGTAAAATATCCCAACTTTTAATGTAAACTTCTAGTACATCTTTCATTGAATTCTACTTAATTTCATTAGGGACAACTAATTTCAAAGCATTTGTACAAAATCTATATAATCAGGGTTCATACTCTTTACATGATAAAATTCAAGCACCTTACCCAAAATTCAAGCACCTTTTCAGAAATGAAAATTTTAACGTTACAAAATACTATGTCTGTTTGTATAATGCAAATGTATAAAGGTGAAAAAAAAATTTCATTTTCATATGTTTTCAGGTGAATGCCATACATAACATATAGTAGCGAACTCTTAAATGTGAAATGTTATGAGAAGGTCTCCGACAAATACAAAATATTTTTGCAGTATACTTTGAAAGTTATCTGTGCTAACACTAGACAAAAGTAGACACTTGATAATTTTGCACTGCTATGATACACACAATAAAAAAAAAAAAAAAAAAAAAAACTAAACAATTTTTTATACTTTACCTTAATTTGAAAAAAACAACTAAATCATTTTACAAAAAGGTATATTAAAACACACACACATACAAAGAAAAATTTGCATGTTTCAGCATAAATAATTTATTGCATTTTAACTACAAGACTTTTTTCAGCCTTTAAGCTTTTTAACTGCCTCTTCTATTTTTTCATCTAAAATTTTAGCTTCATCCTGTTTTTCTTTTACAGTTCTTCTCAGGCTGTTTGACTGTATGCAGAAAGTCATTTTTTTTGTAGACTCTGCCCTCAAAGACAACTCATCCGCTGAATCCAGAAGTTCTTTGATGTCAATTTCCAAACATTTTTTCTTTTTCTTTAAATCATCTTAGAGCTTTCTTTTCTTGTTCTCATTGAGACACTTTTCCTTCTCTTTTTGTTGATCTTTCAGGTACATCATGTACCTTTGTCTACCACTGGATGCAGATGAAAGTAGCTCTTTTGTTATAGAAACTTTAAGCACACCACCACAATACTCTATATGATCTTTTATAATTCTTAAAGAAATATAAGAATGTTCTTTTAAATTTTCCACTTCCATATTTTTGTTAATAGAGAATCCTCTCTCGACAGAAGCTTGTCCATGGGATAAAAGCAACACAAGTTTGGTCACATGGAAGGCTTTAACGTGTCCTTTAACATACATATGATCATGAAAAAAATCATCCAATCTATCTGTCGATTCATTAAAGGTCATGAAAACTGATAAGTTTGTTGTTTCAAGGAAATCTTGATAATCCAGAAGAGTGGTTTCACAGTCATCTTCTGAGATCCAACCATTATCTTGAAAGGCATTTATGATGGATTTCATTTGTGAAATGCAGTTTTCTTTGCTCCGTGCAATTTTACCAGGATTCAAACAAGATGAATTGCGCACAATACTGTAATTTATTGGACTTTTTTCGATGATTTTTTTCATCATTGCACAAATGAAGTCCCTTATTTCTTGCCTCAGAGCAATAATGTCACTTTCTTTCACAGATTTCTGCTCTTTTAGATTTTTGAGCAATTTTTCCCCAGTGAATCCAGTTTCTATTTTAGCAATAGAATTCAACATATCAGTTTTGAATTCAAACCGAGAAATTTTTGAAACTGTTACATTTTTTATTTCCCCATCCTTAAGAATTTTGTAATTCAATAAGCATGACCGAATTAACTTTGTTAAATCAGCGGCAAAAAATGGCAGCATAGGTTTTTCAGTTTGATATTTTGTCATGAAAAGCTGCACCAAAGATGCAACTGATGAGAGAAAATGCAACTTAACAATTAACAATTCATCTTTTAAAAAAGATTTTATGGAGTCATATGTGCGATTGTTGGGATTGGGAATTTTTTTTTTTTCGACACAAGAGATGAATGATTTGAAATCTTCCAAGATTTCAATGTCTCTTTTTATAGCTGGTAGGCTGTCAAGCCATCTATGTCTGCAAAACTTCAAGGCAGTCTTGCCAGTTGATGATACATTATAATAATCTTCAAGCCTTGCTGGAGAGTCCTTGAATAACCTATGCAAATTAATCAAAAATACATCCATTTGCCAATTTGAAGACGCTCCACCAGCTTTAAATGCATTATGTAAGACATGCAAGCCGCAGGTACCTATATTTAGTATACCATGATCATACTGTTTTTTAAGGTCTTTTTGGAGATTTTCATATACCTTCCAGTTTACAGCTGGTCCATCCATGGATAACTGCACAATATTTCCCATATTAAAATTACTAAGTGCAGTTTTTATGCCATTAAGCAAGTCATTTGCAGTTGAGTGGCCCAAAAAAACTGAATTTATGTACCTAGTACATACTTGGTTTAAGCTTGGGTGCCAAAATCGGACTAATAAATCCATTTGTTTGGACTGTGTAGATTTATTCAGCGTTTCATCAAATAATACTGTGAAATGACCTTTGTCCACTAATTTGATCAACAGATCTTTAAAATGTGGTGCAATGCCAAAACAACATAGGTAAGCACATTTCGCTGGTGATAAGGTAAATTGTTTAGCTATGCTGCTATCTGTGAACATCATTTTCAGTATATTGCCTACTTCCGAGCAAGAATTGTAGGAATAATTTGAAGTCACACATTTTAAGGCCCACAAAACCTCAGCTGTTAAAACTTCTTTGCCAGACATAAAATCACTTATAGATTTAGATGATATAGCAGGAGCTTGTGATGATGATGCCACAGACGCTTGTGAGGTTGAAGGTACAGACATTTCTGAGGTTGAAGCCGCAGACACTGGTAAAGATGCAGAAGCTTCAAACTCCTTAGAGGGCTGTTGCAATGAAATAGGTTTTTTTCCACAGTCAAAAACAGATTTCTGCATCTTTGAAGTAGCCAGTAACTTTTTGTGCCGAGTTCCTAGAAAATTAAAATTATTCAATGTCGCTATGCATCATAATAGAAAATTTATACTATTACTAAGTAATTTTTACTTTCTTCTATCTTTACAAGAATAAAGTATTGGATTCATGAAAATTTTCAACTTCCAGTTTTTGACGAATTTATACATTTTAGAAGATCCTGAACATGATTTGACTGTTTTCCAGAAAATGTCTGTCTGTCAGTCTGTGACTCTGTCTGTATGTGACAAAAATTTTGTGGGTGCTCTATCTGAAGAACTAATGCACTAAACTTAACAAAACTTTATATTGAGTTAATTCCTGATATAAATTGGTGCTGATTACTTTTTGGCGAAAATCGCCCAACAGGTGGTGCTGCTATGCTGCATTTTGCAGGATTTACACGATCTTAGCAATAGTCATATCTCAAGAACTAATGCACGGAATTTAATAAAACTTTAGATTCAGTTAAACTTTGATATAAATTGGTGCTGATTCTTTTTAGTGTATGCAAAACCTGTATGAGATAGAAGAAAGTTTTGGGATTGACACATTCGACTAGTTTCATTAAGAGTAGGGTCAGGTGGGGGTAAAATAAGTAATGAGGTAAAGTAGGTGGGTTTTAAAAATAAATTTATAAGAAATACAAATTATAATTTTTTGCAATTGTTTGGCCAAATTAGTGTTTTACATGTATCAGTTATCAATCATTTTTAAATGAATAACAAAATATTTGTTGTTTATACTTTAATAGCCATTTTACAATTTTGGATGATATAACTTCGTTGTAATCACGATAAAAGTTAAGATTTAAAATAAAACACTTACTCAAGATCAACTTTCAGCATTTCTTTTTAATTAGAAAATGATGTAAAATTAATATTTTAAAGAAAAAAAAAAATCTGTGTGGGTTGAAATAGTTATACAGTTAGGATTAGCAAACAAATAGCACTTTTTTTTACTTTTTGATAATATTTTTTAATGTAATATTTGACATTAAAACAAAATAGTTCTCAAACTATTTACTTAAATAAGTTTATTAAAAATTAATTTTGTTTGATAAATTAATACATAGCTAAAGCAATATGTGCAACTTTTAGTTTTAAGTTCACTTTGTAGTAATTGTTACAACACAAGAAAATTTTTATAAAAGAAAAAAAGAGAAGACAAATAATAATCAAATCACGGTTAAAAGTCTTACTAATAAATTTATTGATTATTTAAAAGAGGTTTTGTTTCTTCAGAAGAGGAAAACTTTTGCACATTCTATGTAATATTTTTGCAGATTAAAATAACATTTTTGGCAAACTAAGTATGAATAAAAAGTGCTGTTTTTATAACTATTTTACCCCACCTGACCCTAGCAATAGATTCAATGATTTCAGTAATGAATTTAACCACTCATTAACCATAGGGAAAACACAACCATATAAACTGTAAAAAAGTACACTTTTTTTTTTTAATAACAAAAGTTAATAAGACAATATTTGCAGAAGAATCTCCGGCTTAACCTCATATAGGGTAGATGTGCCAGTAATGGACACACTTAAGGAATATTCTTTAAAAACTAAGTTTTAATTAATAGTTATAATTTTTATACTCCAGTTTTTTTCAATACTATATTAATCTATCAACAATTTTTAACCATTTTCATAGTCACATTTCCCAATATTTCAAAATATCCAAATTTCAGTAATGGATACCCCACAAAAAGTAATAGATATAATTTTTTTTATGACTGTGGTTAGAACCAGAATTTTATGAAAGCATATTAATGAAACAAAATTTTATCTTCAAATAAATTTAACAATTAGGATACCAATAATTAATAAAATATTTGTGAGTATTATTTACTGTTTAAATTAATTATTGTTATCACAAGATCAATATTTTAATTATTTTAAATAGATGGTTTGAATAAAATACTAAATGTCTGGAAATGACAGTTATCAAACTATTGAGACAGTGTGTGTGTGGGGAGCCCAGTGGCAGAATTATCTTCAAGTGTCTGCAACGCTAATAATGTTTTCAAAAATAGTCTGCAATACACAATATATCATACAAAATTCGCGTTTTTTCCGCGATCCTCCGACGAAATTTGCCGTTTTTTCGAGATCATTCGACGAAATTTACCATTTATTCGAGATCCTTCGACGAAATTTACCTTCTTTTTCGAGTTCCTTCAACGAAATTTACCGTTTTTTGGCAATCCTCAGACGAAATTTGCCGTTTTTTCGCGATCTGTCGACAGAATTCTCAGTTTTTTCGCGATCCAACGACGAAATTTGCCGTTTCTTCGAGGAAATTGACCGTTTTTCCGTGATCCTTCGACGAAATTAACAGTTTTTTCCACGATCCTTCGATGAAGTTGGTGTTTTCTCCGTAGCCCTTTGGCAAAATTCGTATTTTTACGCGATCCTTCAACGAAACTGATGTTTTTTTTTGACGAAATTAATGTTTTTTTACGGCCTTTTTTACTAAGAATGGGCAATAACACAAATCATAAAACATGCTGCAAGGGGGGAGTTATGAAAAAATAAATAAAAGCTAAATTTTTATTGGTTATTTTTCTATAAACCAAAAATATCGTGTCTATTACTGGCACATCTACCTTTTTTTTTTTTTTTTTAATATAAATTCTCTTTTGCTTGCCGACATTATTTATTGAAAATAAAGCTCAACTTAATTTCGTATAAAATAAAAATGTTAAAAAAATGTACTAGATTATTACACACAATTTTTTTTCACATGTTTAAAAAAGAGAAAGAAGTGAGGGGATTAATTAGCATATATAGCAAGAGAATGAAAATCGCATAAAACTGGAATTATTAAAAATAAATATTAATAATAATATAATTATCATGTGTTCAGTTTGAAAGAGTTTCTTAATTTAAAATCATGCAAATTCGATCGGAGTTGGGCACGAGCGCTGTCGAAGACAGTCTGGGGACAACAATCACAGTTTCGTTTTTTTTAAAGATTTTCGTAAAAAAATATAAATTCAATAGGGGCCCGATCAACGTCGGGCTAAGCGCACGAGATACGCTGTCTAAGGTAGTGAGGCCACCGATCACAGGTTCATTCTGAAATATTTTCATATAAAAATAAAAATTTGATTGGGGCACCGGCAACATCCGGCGGAACACACGGAAATAAGCAGCCAAAGTCAGTAGAGGTCCTGATTCGTTTTGAAAGATTTTTGTTTTAAAATACAAAATCATACAAATTCGATCAGGGCCCGGGTAACGCCGGGCGGGTCAACTAGTATGCAATAAAAACAACACTAATTAATAAATCAATTCACTATGCGAATATTGTCAGAACTAAATTTAGGAATGGGACAATTTTTCTTTCTTTTTGGTGGGAGTTCAATCATTGCGTTATTAATAAATAAGTATTTATTTGATTAATCAAAACAAAGTCACGCAACAAAAATAAATTTATTTTTCTTAAAACTAAAATTAAAGTAAATCCAAATAATTTAAATTTATTAATTAAAGAAATTAAAATTCCAACAAGGGCGACGACCTTTCCCTGCTCCCTTTTGCACCCATGATTCACGACACGTGAATAACTTATCACATCGCCTCCAATCTTCCTCATATTTTATAATAGGTATCAGAATTATATATTTATTGTTAAGGAAAACACTTACCTTTCATTTGATTTGTTAATGCAGATTCCCCCATATTTTCCAATTGCCGGGTAACACAGCATAGCTTGCATCGAAACTGGTACGCACTATTCGGTACTGCTTCTAACCAACGCTTGTAGTCTTCCCGTTCTAGCCACACTTCGCTGAAATTGCACTTTCCAGGCATCGTTATAGCATAGATCTCAACGAATAGTTAGTACTTCAGGTCTTGCTTCAGATCTACAGAATGCACGAGTACAGATGAAAACTATTTGTTGTGAAGACCGGCGTACATGCATGTGCGCATGCGTCAACTGACCTAGTTTTATAGCGTTGCAATAGGTGTAGAGGAGTATTGAAGAAACAGAACGTACAAAGGAAGAAAGATAAGAACGGAATTTCCGATCTTGCAGTCTGTAGTAGCAACAAGTTACCCCTCTTTTCATTTTTCTTTTGTTAACTTAATCCTATACAGGGAAGGGAAAAGGGACAAATGCTCTTACTCTGAACACCTGAGAAAGAAAGAAAGAAAAAAAAAAAACGATCCCGGAACAAATATTTTCGCAGATTTTTTTTTTTTTTTTTTTTTTTTTAAAGCTAGCAATTATATTTTATTTCGAATATCTGAATAAGAAAAATTAAGCACCTATAAAAAAAAATAACGAAAATTAAGCACCTTCATTAAAATAAAAACAAATTCAAGCACTTTCAAGGACCTTTTTTCTCTCTTAAAAATTCAAGGACTTTCAAGCACCGTATGAACCCTGATAATGCATTTGCAAAGTGATTATTGCCAAAGTGCCAAAAAAAAAAAAAAATTATGTAACTCAGTTTTTTAATATTACTTTCAATATTACTATAATATTACTTAATATTATTAAAGTTTCTGTTTGTTACATCAAAACCATGGGATGTTAAATTTATAATTTAATTTAGCAATCTTAAATTTATAGTTTAACTTTAAAGTTATTTCATTTTTATATGCATAATTAAAAATTTATTAGCCAGTGATTTACAAATTCTTGATGTGAAAGAACATATTGTTCATGTAGTTAAATACTTCAGAAATAACCACTTTGCTGCTGCTAAATATAAAGAAGGTGGCCAAAAGTTAGTAATGCCACAGGATGTTCGGTGGAATACAATGTTCGACTGTCTAGCAACTTATATAAAACATTGGCCAATATTAATGAAAATATGTGAAGAACACAAGAGAAAAAATTGATAGCGTTGTCAGTAATAAGGTTTTAAATTTCTCGATCAAAATAAATGCAGAAGATTTAATTGACATACGTGAACCAATCGCTATATCTTTAGATTCTGTACAGAAAGACAATTGCTCCATCGCTGGTGCTGTTCATATATGGAAAACACTTTAAGAAAAATTTATTGAGGAAAAGTTTGATAAACAGAATTTGAAGTGTTTAGCTACTCGATATGATCAAGCACTTGGTGTGCCTCGTTTTCTTGCCTACTTAATACACCCATGTTTTTTGTGGAAGCAAGCTAACTGAACTGGAAAAAAAAAAAAGGCGTTTGAATTTGCAAATAAAAAATATTCAACTTCTTTTATGCCTTTAATCATGAAATTTTTAATTAAGGCAGATCCTTTTTATGATTTACTTTTTGAGAAAAACATTTCCCAAATGTCACCTTTGGAATGGTGGAAGGTGCATTTTAAATCCATTGTTTGTCCAACTGACCAAAATGCTATAAAGCAATTACTTACTGTGGTAGTTACTTCTGCTTCTGTAGAAAGAATATTTTCTACTTATGGCTTATTGCACTCCAAACAAGTTGGGACACGAAAAAGCAGGAAAATTAGTTTTTCTTTACAAAGCACTAAATTTGTCTTAGCTAACCATTTCGTGGTTACATTTCCAGATTTAAAATAATCAGTTACCTTGACACCTTGTCCATTATTTTCTTTCAAAATGTCAGTATAAAGAATTTGTACTTTAAAAGAACCTAGTTTTTTATTGAAAATTTCATAATTATATTTCTCGATTTAAAATAAATAATTGATTATCTTGCCTTGATACCTTGTCCATTTTTTCTTCAAAATGGCAGTATGAGAATTTTTATTATAAAAAAAGTTTATAAGAACTTAGTTTATTATTATTTTAGTTAACACTGATTTATGACTATACATTTATACTATGACTAATTATAAAATTATATTTTTAATTTTATTTTGAATTTTGACCTTTAAACATTTAGTTATATCGAACAAAGAATTCATTAGTACTACATTGGATGTTTATTCTTGGTTTAATTTTGCATTTGTCACTGGTTAAACAATAATCTTCTTACATATTGTACCAATATATAAATTTTACATATTATAACATATTATGTCATGATGGGGTTTGTTTTGGTGAGTGGATAGTATCTTGAATGGTATTAACACATCTTAATGACAGCTCTTAAGGTAAGTGATGTAATCATCCTTATACAGAAGTATAAAAATTTATGTAACAAAATATTTTAAAATACTATTTAATCTAAGTCTATCTTAATTGTATTTATAAAACAATTGAAAATGGCATGCTATAGACTTTAAAGTTTAAAATAATGTTGTTAGTTAATTTAAATTTTTAAAAAAAAAATCTGATTTTAAAAAAAATCAGATAAAAAAAAAATCATGATTTTTCCATACCCTGAAAATGGTACACACCTTTGTTCATAAAAATGTGAGAATCTATTCTGGATAAAATATGCAATCTATGCAGCCGCTTCTTTGTATGCAAAACATATTTGAGAAATGTTTTGAATTATGTATTAAAAATGCAAAGAGTTAAATAAGGTAAATATTTTCGGCAAAGCTAATTGAGTTATTGTAGCCATTTAAGGGGCCTGTTCACTCACATGAAAACACCTGCTCACTGATATTAATCCTATAAGACAGTTATTTTATAATAATCTCGTTTGCACTTCAATATTTTAAAAAACTTTTTTTTGGCATTGGATAGCAAAGATCAATATCTACAATTACCATTTTTAGGTAGATTTCGTAAGAAATACTACCTATTACATTCTCACCTAAGTTGGAAATTTTGAAAAATTTTTGCAGATCTACGCCGATCATGACTCCCAGAACCCAAAACCACCCCCAGTTCAAAACTTTATATATATATCTATCTATCTATCTATGTCACTTTTTTCTGACCACGATAACTGGAAAAATTCTGCATTAATCTTTTACAAACTGATACATAAAATCTCGGTCAAGTTCGTTAATGGGCAAAATCGAACCAAGGGGGGGGGGGGGGGCTTTTTGTGAAAACAGAAAAAACCCCATAATTTCTTAATTATGATACGTATTGAATCCGTTTAAAGTTATTACTTCTAGGAGAAGGGTCGAAAATGTATGTATGACAGATTTTTGATATAATTAAAAATGGCCCCAAGGGGGGGAAAAAGGGGGGGTTTTAAGAGAAAAAAAATCATAGCTTCGTCAATTCACAAGATATCAAATTCGCGTAAATTTATTATTAATCCTCTTAATATTATCTAAAACTTTTACATTGACAAGTTTTTTATAGGACCAACCGTTATAGCAAAAAAAAAATTAAAAACAAAAAAAATCCCTGCCGGCTCCGTCTGCAAACAAGTTATTTTTCGAAGTAGGCGGTTCCAACACCCGCATCTTTTCGAAACTGATACATAAAATCAAGGGGCATAAAATCTCGATCAAGTTCGTTAATGGACAAAATCGAACCAAGGGGGGGATGGGGGGCTTTTTGTGAAAACAGAAAAAAACCCATAATTTCTTACTTATGATACGTATCGAATCCGTTTGAAGTTATTATTACTTCTAGGAGAAGGGATTATTACTTCTAGGAAAATTTATGTATGACAGTATTTTGTATGTATTAAAATTGTCTTAAGGGGGGGGGGTTTAGAAGAAAAAAATTCATAACTTCGCCAATTCTCAAGATTTCAAATCCGCTTAAATTTATTATTAATCCTCTTAATATTATTTAAAACTTTTATAGTTACAAGTTTTTTTATAGGACCAACCGTTATAGCAAAAAAAAAAAAAAATCCCTGCCGATTCCGCCTGCAAACAAGTTAGGTTTCGAAGTAGGCGGTTCCAACTGCCGCATCATCGTAAAAAGGTCATTTCTTCCGCAATTCCCGACAAACAGGCGCCCCACGGTCTGCGTCTTCGAAATCTACCTGTGCCTGTAGGCCGAGCCGTCAGGGATTTTTTTACTTTTGATTTTGTTTGCCTTTTTTTTTTTTTTTTTTTTTGATACTTTCATTTTTAGAACTAGTTTCGAAAGTGAAAGTATCCTCTTAAAACAAAAAAAACTGCAATTGTAGAGATGATCTCGGCTATTCAATGCAAAAAAAAAAGTTTAAAATATTGAAATGCAAACGAGATAAAATAACAGTCGCCTAGGATTAACATTAGCAAGTGGATGGTTGGTATGAGTCAACCTGCCCCATAATTTATCGTACAGTGATAAAAACAATTGAGAGCACGATTATAACACTATATTTACCATCAAACAGAAACAATGTCATTATGACATAAAAACATAGTTTTATCTTTAACCAGTTTAATATAACCGTAATATTTAGTCTCTTGATATTGATGTGTTTCAACCACTAACATAAATGAAAAACAAAAACACTTATTTGTTTTTAAAGTGTCGACAAAGCAGTTCCCAGAATTTTTAATAAATATTTTTTATTAATGTCCCACGGAAAATGCAATTACTTGAAAACAGGGGCCAGAAAAATTACTTTTTTATTGTAGCGAATACTACTACTTTATCGAAAATGTAGTTAACTTAGAGATGCAACGGATGTCAATTTGGCTGGATACTGGACACCCGACTGCAGTATGTTTTGATCTGTCCTTTTTAAAATTTTATTTTTAAAGAAATTAAACGTGGGTTTAGATTAGCTAGCCTTCACTATGTTATTTTCTTTTTTATCTAATTTTTAAATTTTCTATTAACAATTATTTTTATGATCATTTCAGCTTTAGCAACAATATTATAATATTTTAAATTTTTAGCTAAAATAGCATCAGCTAAATAGTTTAGTAATAAATTAACTGTATGAGAAAAACTTACTACTGAATACTTTGAAAGACAATATTTAATACTTTATCTTCCCCTTTTTCTTTAACAGTATGATGTTCAAGCTGGAAACTCCCCTCGTTATTACTTACCCATCATACACAGTATAGGGTAAATCTTGTAATCTGTTTGAAAATTAAAAAATTTTGACTGATTACACGTTTCAGACACTGGAGATTCCGAAAAACCATTTTTAGAAAAAAAAAAATTTGCCGCCCGTCTGTGTGTGTGTGTCTGTAAACGCTCTATCTCCCAAACAAATTGAGATAGAGACTTCAAATGTGGTATGTACTTAGTATGTAATAATGGGAAGAAGCTTATCGAATTTCAGTAACCTCGATTATCCGGAACTATTTTTTTTGGACTCTCTAAATATTCGTTCTGATAAAAGGTATATAAAATTTTTCGAAATTTATTTTATAGAGGCAATATAAAAAGACAAAAAAACTAATTTTGTCTAAAGTATGAAGTCAATCTGATATTTAGTTGCCGAGATATTTGTAATCCTATTTTCAACACCTTCCAATTTTTCATGATTCTGTATTTCATCCAAATTTCAATTCAAAGATATATTTTAATTGGAAATGATATGCTCCATCCGACGCAATAAACCGTTAGTTAATGTGATTAACATTTTTGGAGTTATAAGGACGTTTCTCTTACGCAATTCAGTAATAGAACATTTAAAGTTTACGACGTCATCAAGCCACAATTTTATTCGAATTGCAATGCATTTTATAAACAATTTACACATGTTTTATTTTCATATTTTATATTATGCATATCCATGATGGGTAAGTATTACAGTGGCCCCTAACGACTAGTCTTTTATTGCTTTAATACTTTAACACAGCCATAAAAGGTTCTTATTTGAGGAGTCATTCTGCCACTTTTCCATTTTCAACTGTGTCTGTTGCTCATATATGCAGGCACATGTGTATGAATAGTTATAGTTGTCTGCATATTTCCTCTTTCATAGGTTTAGAAACACAATTTGCCATAAGTAAATTATTTTTAGTTTTATAAATTAATGCTTTGTACTTTTCATGATTAAACTCTAGGTCTTATAATCTGAAAATTTTAACAATGAGTTCAATGAAATAATTTCAGGCCATATGAACTGCCTGATATCCGGCTACTGCCAATTATCCAGCATGATGGCCGGATACAGTATTGTTCGCCAGATATCCGTTGCACCCCTATATAACTACAACTATTTGTTTTAAAAAGTAGCAACTACAAACTACTTTTCAAAAGTAGTCACTATTTCTCTACTTTCAGATTATGTCAAAAGGTTCAATGTACACTCTAAATTGAAGACATGGATTAAATAATAAAATGATCCCTTGTATTCCAGCAGACGCGATATAACAATTAAATGCAACATTACCTAAGATATGAAAAAATTAAGATGACATACAAGTAAATATTATTGTGTTTGTCCCCAAAATTCTAATTTATATACGCATTTACAAGTTTCGTAGCAAAATTGGGATAGATATCTAGAAAATTACAGAAAAATAACTTTAAATGCAAACAAATAAAATCTATAAATAAAGCAACTCCTAATAAGAAGAAACCCGGTGTTAAGGTATCCGACTACGTTTAAAAAGTGGTTTTCGACCAAAATTGTCAAAATGATTTTATTACATTTTATTAAAGCCCAACTTTTTACCTTTCCAAAATTGTATTTATTTTTATTGTATGACAAATAGAACTGTAGCTGTAGCAGATTTTTAAACTACTCAACAGCTGTCCCTCAAACCGGAAGTACTGTTTAAGGAACTGGAAGTACTATTTAAAAGGTACTAACTGGGAAGGGGGAAGCAAAATTATGGCTTTCTAGAAATGAACAAAGGCTCAGTACTCAAAAGAGTATGGCTCATAAAAACAGTGAAGTTTAAATGCATATTACTGTGTAAGTTCTTGTAGTAAAACAAATTTCAAATTTAAATGCATTTTTTGGAAAATAATTTTTGGTGAAAATTCCATATGCAAAACATGATTTCTCAAAAAGTTATTAGAATATCACTATGAAATTTAAAATGCATGTTGTTTATACTATTGTGAAGGCAATGAAATACAGATTTAATTTTAGAATAAATATTTTTTGTTTTATGGATTTTTTCGTGGAAAGACATTGATGAATTTTAAGAAAATCAGCATGCAAAAAGGTGTGATATGCCATAAATTTTGAAACATTTAAAATATATCTTAGATTTTAGTTCATTGCCTTCACCAACGTCATACGTATGAAGTGTAAAAAGGAAATTAAGATACATACAGTATATTTTTCCTGTAGCGCGTTTTGCGTATTGGGCCAAATTTCACTAAAATTTACCACAAAATCTCCCATCTACCGAAATTTCATCAATGAATGACATATTTTTTACCTTTTTTCACAGTTTCTAGTCAATCTTAATAAAAATAAGTTCAAAAAATTATTAAATATAGTGTTAAAACATGAAAGCCTAATAACGAGTAAATAGACAAGTGTTGCCAGCAAAAAACTTAATTCCTTCGGTGAGTTAGTTCTTGATTTTAGCAGCAAGTGTCAATGAGAAAAAAATATCACTTCATGCGATGCGTTGTCATACACTGCAGCTGAGATTAGCAAGTTGTTGACAAGAACAAATTTTGTACAAAAGATGCAAGTTTCGGCCAAGTGATTTGCAGAATGGCACATTTTCTTCCCCTAAAGTAGTGTTAAAAAGTAACATCTGTTCTCGCTACAAACTACTGATTTTTTGTATTGTGCTAGTCGCTACACTACTGTTCAAAAAGTAGCACACTGCACTACAAACTACTGTAGTTTCACTACTCATAACGCGCTACTTTCAATCCTTGCTTGAAAAGATTTAACAGATATGCTAAAAACAAGAAAAATACCGCCAGTCTAAATAAAAAAAATCTACAAATAAGCATCTCTTCAGAAGAGGGAAATTGATCAGATTTAACTAATGAACAATTAAAACATGACAGTTGATCAAAATGGAATTTCTCAAGAAGACAACAGATTTGGTACTTCTTGGAATCATAGTAATCAGGAATACATATTTAAATTCGCAAAAGAGTGGAAGTTTCTATTTATGCTTCCTGAGAAAAATAGGTCTCAATTTGATGCATTGCAAATTACAGCAGCTCTTTTTTTGCTCCAACAATCTACCATAACTTGCACTATTAGTCTTAAATATTTTTAACACTCTAAAGTACACTTTCGGCAAAATTCATGTGTAATTATTCACTTAAATAAACAAAGAGCAAGCTTGAAATGAATATACTTATTTTATGTCAATGGCTTGGGATAAAATAGTTAATTGACAATACGTTTTAAAAATAGCATTATTGGTAATAAATTTACAAATTATGAAATTGCTCTTGAACTGTTACCAAAACTCATTGGCAAGTATGAATAAAAAATGAGCTGTTCTTATATTTTACCCCACCTAACCCTATTTATTTTTTTCATAATATACATTTTAACTACGAAAGTTTTTTTTTTTTTTTTTTTTTTCATAAGATAAAGGATCCACATATTAGGTTTTTTCACAAAGTTTGGGGAACTGCTTTAGAAAACTATAAAAAGGAAAAATTAAGAAATCAATAATCAATGAAAAACTAAGTTAATTCTGCTGTTAAACTGAATTTTATTTTTTCTTTATCCAAAATAAAAAAATAATGAAATTTTGACCAATATGAAAGTTAACTGAAGAAGTCCTGAAAGTTCACATTTTTTAATTGCCACCACGGAGTCTCAAAACAAGATGAAGAGTGGATTCTTTCTGAATGTTGTAGTCTGAGAGTGTTCTGCCGTCCTCCAGCTGCTTGCCGGCAAAGATGAGCCGCTGCTGATCGGGAGGGATCCCTTCTTTGTCTTGGATTTTTGCTTTCACATTTTCAATTGTGTCGCTGGGTTCAACTTCAAGTGTTATGGTTTTACCTGTAAGAAAAAGCTTCATTAGGAATTTAATGTAAAACAACAAACAAGTATTACAATAGACAGTGAACAACTCCAATAATTCAAGCTGTATTTTATGTATATTATTCACATTTTTGCACTGAAAATGCCCTTTTAAAAATTACATGAGTCATATAAAATAGTAGATTTTTTTTATTTCATAATAATTTTGGTATTTCATGTGTTTGTATGGTGTATATTACTACATTTTTGTTAGTACATTATTTTTTTAAAGGGAGAGGGGGGGGGGGGAATAAATTGTTACAACAAGACTAATTTATACGAGAAAATAGCATGAATGGGACAGAAGATTAAGTTGATTGTGACATGGATTTTACAAAATCGTCAGAATACTATTTAAAAGCTGTATTTTGCTATAAATATTATGTTTTTCCGTTTAAAAAAAATTGGGATAATAAATTTTTAGATGCATCTTACACACCAGAAAATAAGGTAACCAAACTCCTTAAAATCTTTCATTAGGACATAATGTTCAAACTGGCTCATTAATTCTAATTTATGTCTATCGCATAAATTAATTCTTACTAAAAATGAATTGTCAAATGGTTTAATAGAAGAGCTGAAATTTCCAAGGATTTATTGAAATAACAGAAATCATTTCGCTTTGTGATAGGTGCACTTATGCACCGAATAGTTTTTTTTTTTTTTTTTTTTTTTTTTTTTTAACCAAATACCAAATATTTGGCACACAGGTAAACTGAATATCAGGCTGGCCAAATACTCCTATATATCCAAATTTTTAAAAAAGTATTAAAAAGTTAAATTTTAAAACAATTTTGGATAATATTTTCTACAGGTACTTCTATTTTTATGAAAAAAGGCCTTCTTACAAGTAAACTTCACACAAAAATATATAGGCTTTGAGTTTTACAATAACATTCTTATGCTCTAAAACAAGTATTTTAAAATCAAAGAGAAATTGGAAGGAATTGGAAGGCAGATTTTACAGCCGTATACTGTTTATTTGTCAGGGGAAGGACTAAAGTAAAAAAAATAAAAATAAATAAAGAGTACAATCTCTTCAAATGGTGGCAAACTCAGCAAGAATAATTTTCCTGCTGCTTTTAATTTAGATAAGGAGTTTTTAAATGCACCATAGAGCAGTGTCTGGAGCAGGCAATCATAAGGTGTTCCTAAAATCTTGGAAAACTTTCATGAGAAACTTTTTTAACAGGAAAGCAGCATCCCAATCCACATATTTCATCAAATATACAATACATTCAATCAAAAATACAGGGTGTGTCATTACATACTGAATCCGAATTTTCGCGTCACAACTTTAACAATAATGAAGATACTTTAGAGAGATTTTCATAATATTAATTTTGCTTGTATGAATGTGATGACATTATTGAAAGTGACTGAATATTGGCCAGTGACACAATATATGTATTGTCAAGTGCATTCTGTAAGAAATAATGGAATGTCTATCTCAGTTCTCAGTGTTGTTTAGACATGAATGGTTGGTTGTATAGGGGTTTAATGGAACAAAATCCCTTCTGGGACATGCTGTGCTAAGAAAAAAGAAAAAAAAAAAGAAGACATGAATGGTGGTAATTTCTAGTACTTCTTATATCATATTTTACAGGGAAAAAAAGTGTTTAAAATATTGTTACAATATCTTAATTATTGTTAATAGCAACAAACGAAAATCCAAGTTCAGCCTGGAGCGAGATGCACTGTATTTTTGACTGAATAAGTGGATTGATTCTGATTTCCTGGAAAATGATTGTCAATTTGGATATATATTATCACCCCTGACAGTTTGTTCCATTTAGTTTAGAAACTCTGAAAAAACAAGAAATTGATTATTTACCAGACAATATTCAGGAACTCTCATTTGTACATCATTAATTCCTATGAAGGTCATCATTAAATGGTTAATTTTCTTAAGTGTCACTTTTCAAGAAGCAAATAATGTAAAAGCATTATTTTTTATTTAACTATGATTCGTAATTAATCTGAATATCTGATTAATTGACAGTTAAAAGTAGAAGTTGTATAAGGTTAAAAAGAAAAAAAAAGTTAAAAGGTTTAAGTATTCAGTCTGACCAAATACCAAATATTCAGTGCATCCAATAAAACTAGTAAAATTGAGTAAATCCTGAAAAATGCAGCAAAGCAAGCAGCACCACCTGTTGGGAGATTTACACCCAAACCTAATCAACAACTTATGTCAACATCTAACAGAATCTGAAGTTAGTACACCAAAAACTAGTCAGCACCAATTTATATCAGAGACTAACTGCATCCGAAGTTTTATTAAATTCTGTGTATTAGTTCTTGAGATAGAGCGCCCACAAATTTTTAGTCTCATACATTTTCTAAAAAGTCAAATTGCGTTCAGGACCTTCTAAAACATACAAATCAGTCGAGAATTTTCATGAATCCAATACTTTCTTCTAAAGATAGAAGTAAAAAAGGTCACAATTATGGGAAAAGGTTCAGTTTCATGCAAGAGAAGGGTTTTTTTTCATACGAATCTGATAACTGACTAGAAACTATTTACAAAATTTTAATCCTGAAAGAACTGTTAATAAGAGACATTTGTCAATATAGTGTGTGGAAATTTTATTTGATATTTGTTTACATTCCAGCTGATATTTTTCTGCCACTAATATGCATTTTGCTAGTGGCTGCTTAAAATGCCAATAATAGATAAGCAGGACATCATAGTCAAATCTTTCTTCAGTTTCTAATGACAGACTTCTGATTTAACAAGTATTGCTATGATGCTACGCTTTCGTAATTTAATAAGCAAAGATTTCAAAATAATCAAATCTATATTGTTAAATTACTATTGATCAAGTGTTCAACTAGTTAATATATAATTTGAAATAATGATTTTTTTAATCAAATTTGATCATTAAATAAATAATTTTTTTTATTCATACAGCTATTTTATAAAGATGCAACTACTCTGATAAGGTTTTAAAATGTAAACAAAGCAATAATTTAAAATCCACAAAACTATAGATTTTTTAGAGTACCATATTAAAAAAAACAGAACAATTCAATTTAGATCTTTATTATAATAAATGTTAAACGAGATTAATATCTTTTAAACAAAAGAATTAAAAAAAAAGTCATTAGTCCTAATCAATAGTTGTGTGAACTACAAAATCGCAGAATATAGTTAAAGTACCAAAAAAAAAAAAAAAATCCTACATAGTTTCAAGCAGAGGTTTGCATGGCTTGAAGAGTACCAATTCTCTGAACACTCTTATGGGTAAAATTCTTTCATTACATGCATTGTTTTGCACTCAGGGCTGTGGAGTTGGAGTCAGGCCTATTTTTGGGCAAAAGAGTCTGAGTCAATAGAAAACAGGCTGACTCTGACTGAAGCTTGTTTTTTAGACAGTTTATAAATTTAAAATTACATAGAATTGGTTTAATTTAACTTTAAACTGAATTATTTTTATATTTGGACTATATGTACAAGAAAACCCATGTTAAACAGTCCCAATATACTGTCCAGTGTACAGCATATGAAATTTTTTTTAAATTAAAATCTCTAGTTTATATTTTATATTTAGTATATAGTTCGTTACAAGATGTTATTTTTCACAAAAATATAAATTTCACAAAAGTAACTTTTACTTTTCACAAAATGGGGCCTAAGAAAAAAAAAAAAAAAAAAAAAAAAAAAACTGCATCGACCCCTGGGTATATGCATATCATATGCTTCAAGGTCAAACAGGAATGTAACTGCAGGTTTTAGTGTTGCCAGTTGAATTTTTTTTTTAAATTCTGATTGCTTGATTGCTGCCACTTTTTTTTTTAAATAGTAATATTTCCTTTATTTAATGACAAATTTAATAAAGCGACTATTACTATTTCAAAACAAATAACAGCAATGAAGCATTCTGAATAATAGGAATCAACAGGCAATACTAGTACTTTAGCCATCCCGGAGTCTGAGTCTGTTCCTTTAAACTTTCAGGGGTCAGAGTCTCATTTTCCCCACTGACTCCGCAGCCCTGTTTGTACTATATACATTTTTCATAATGGCTATCAACCTTTACACTACAAATACATAAACCATACTCCACGATTCATTTGGCCATACTGGGTCATTAAGAAAACTATTTTAGAATGAAAAAAAAAAAAAAAAGTAAAAGAAACTTCAGATATCTGATCATGTTGTTAATCTGTGATTAATCAATGTTGTAAAAAGCTGAAAAGAAAAAAATCCAGGATATACAACTCTATGCAAGAGTCACAGACAGGGTTGTAAAAAAAAAAACCCAAAAACCGGGTTTTTTTTGGTTTAAACCTGGTTTATTTGGTTTAAACCAGGTTTTTTTGGTTTAAATGATTTTATATTTTAGAAGAACGATGAATATTAATATTTTCAAGTATTTGAAGTCAAACATTAAACAAAAATTACTTTAAGTTATTTTGTTGAAATTATATAATAAAATTTTTACTATTTTAATTTAACCATTATAATATTTTTTATTATTATATTTTAATATACAATAAACAATAAAAATTATCACTTATAATGTATATATATAAATCAATCACTACTACTAACACACTAGTCTTTAATCTACATTTTCTTTTAAAGAAAATTAAACTAAGAAATTTTAACTGACACAAATAACAACTATTTGAAAACTATTTGCAAACTGAAGATAAAGAATCACAAAATAATGAAATATATCCAAACATTTTATTAAGGAAAGAAGAAAAAAACTTGACATTTCTTGAATAGATTTCTTGAATATATGTCTTGAATAGATATCTTACAGCAGTATTGAATAATAGGAATGAATAATAAATTTTACCCTCAATCATTGTTCATTTGTTTCATTACGACCACTAATTTTGATGCTTTCTCTACTCCTAATCTGTTTCGCAATTTTGAATGAATTACACCAAATATTGAAAAAATCCTTTCAACACAGGTAGTCAATGCTTTGGCTGTAGTTAGCATGTTCACAAATTCCAAATCATTCTCCATAATCAAAGATTTACCTGAAACATTATAAAAACTATTCCACCATTCAAAGTCAGACATTGTATCAACAACTTTGGAATAAAAAAAACATTTTGATCATGATTATGAAATGGTTCCAACTTCCCCAAAAATTTTAATGTAAGTGCTAAGAAACCAGAGCCACATTTTTGTTTGATAAATTCAAGACCCTTGTTTTTCTCTTCTTTTGTGACATCAATTCCTAGGTTAGAAATTAATACTGATGGGCTTAAAATAAATGCAGCAAAATGTGCCTCTACTAATGATTGTTCATATCTCTGTTTATACGCTGATGATATGGCCTTTTTATTGTTTGATGTTGATGCTTCTTTTAGCTTCAATTCTAGCTTTTTCCATACTAATACACATTCAGCGAGAGAACAGCTATTCCTCTGTACAAAATTAATAGTTTCGGCGATATGGCCTTTTTATTGTTTGATGTTGATGCTTCTTTTAGCTTCAATTCTAGCTTTTTCCATGCTAATACACATTCAGCGAGAGAACAGCTATTCCTCTGTAGAAAATTAATAGTTTCGGCGATTGGTTTCAGAATCACAATCATGTCCTCAACATTTCTTTTTAAACAGATACTTATGATTTTACTGGAGATGTCACTATCAATCTCAGATCTGTGATCCTCACAAACTTTTGTAAGAATTGACTAATTTTTAACATAAGATTCAAGTGAATCACAATAAGTATTCCATCGTACCTCTAGAGGAAGTACCAACGCACTTCCACCTTCTGCATGATACTATGCTTTCGGGAGATGATGATTGCGAAAATATTTTTAAATACTTGTAACATGTTTTGTTACATCACTTTTAACCAAATCTTTGGCTAACAAATTTCAAATGTGGGCACTGCACCCATATTTAAGTCCCGAAAAACCAAACTCTTCATGCAGAATGTTTCTGGCAGAAACCATATTTGCAGTATTGTCTGTGACAAAACTTGATATTTTACATTTGAACTTTTCTTCTGCTGTCTGCACTGAACTCAAAACCAAATTTGCTAAATAATTTCCAGTATGTGATGAGCCGGATGTGTCAATAGTATCAACAAGAGTGACTACTTATACACACAATAGGTTCATTATGGATGTTCGACCATCCATCCATTGCCATGCAAACTGTTTTGTTTTCTAAATCAGCTTTACATCTCTGAAGTTCATCGTAAATCTTGGGCAACCATTTTTCTTTTTTAAATAAAAGTTTTGGTACTTTAAAAAAACCAAGTCTGGTTTTTTTAAAAAAACCATTTGGTTTAAACCAAGGTTTAAACCAGCGTGGTTTAAACCTAAACAACCCTGGTCACAGAGCTATGTGGATTAATACCTTTGCAAAGAATGTCAAGTACACTTATTTTATAGACACCACATTTTTGGGAGGAAAAAAAAAAATTTAAACTGCTGAAATTCAGCAATTAAATTAGGCAAAACTGTCAGCAAGAAAAGACTGGTGTCCAAATTAATGGATTTTGCACAGCCTATGAAACATGTACTACTCGCTGCGAAATGGTTAAACAAGTTTGGGGTTTATGACCAAATTGAATGTGTGACCTAAGCAACATATTGCGAACATAGCCTTAATTATTTTTTTCCATTGATCATGCATACTTCATTATTTATTATGCGACTCATTAATTTACAATACACTTTACAAAATAAATACAATATGGGACCCCAAATCCGGAATGCTCGGGACCACTGCCTTTCCGGATTTTAGGTCTTTACTCAAAAAATCGGTCTACAAACAACAATAATATGCAGTGATGCCACTTTTCCATAGATTTTTCCCTTTTCCACCCCTTAACTGTTGGGCTTTTTTGACACCATAAGCTAAAAATAGGAACGATACAACACTTTTCCATACTAAAATATTTGTTTTATATAATCGAAAAATGCCTGCCAAATAATAAAGTGAAGATTGCAATTAAAAATTAGTTGTGTCCAAAAGCTTTTAGTAACGAAATAAGCAAACTCTTCTTGCCCGAACCATCTTCGCTTTATTATTTGCCAGACATTTTTTGATTATATAAAACAAATATTTTAGTACGGGAAAAGTGGTGTTCCTATTTTTAGTTTATGGTGTCGAAAAAGCGCAACAGTTAAGGGGTTAAAAAGCTGATCAGCGATTTCTGTGGAATTCTTTATTTAAAAAAATAAAATAGAACTTCATGAAATGATTGCTGAAATTTTTTTTCATTTCGTTAATCGGTTGTGGGAAAAAAAATCAAATTTCATCAATTGGTTGCAAAAAAAGTCAAACAATTGCAGAAATTAACAATGAATTTCGTCAAACGATCGTGAATTTCATGAAGAGGTCGTGTAAAAAAATGTGCAAATTTTGTCAGATAAATGCAGAAATTAATAGCAAAATTCGTCAAATTATTGCGAAATAAAATAGCGAATTTCAGGATTCCAGATTTGAGGTCCCATACTGTACTAAATAGTGTTTAAGACTAATTTTATGCCTATTAGTTGTCTGGAAATGAAAAATTCTGCATTAACCGATTAATGCCCAAATTAATAATAACTACATTATCACTTGTCATATATTTTAGTATATAAGTGAACATGAGTAAGTTAAGTGAGATATTTAAGAAATTCACTCTTTAGCTTTAAAATGACAGCCCAGCTGGAATTAGTTTCTTCTAAAAGGAAAAAAAAACTGATGGAAATAAGATTTTATGTCTCCTCAAATGAGGACGCTGAGCATTAACAGTTTAAAATGAATTAAGAAAATATATTTCAAAAACAGAAAGGATACTTTATTACTTTTGAGATACACTTTATCTTTAGAGATTTCTTATCAAGTGTCAAACCTACCTGTCAGAGTCTTGACGAAGATCTGCATGCCTCCTCTCAACCTCAACACCAGATGCAGAGTCGATTCCTTCTGAATGTTGTAATCCGATAAGGTTCTACCATCTTCAAGCTGCTTTCCGGCAAAAATCAACCTCTGCTGGTCAGGTGGAATACCTTCTTTGTCCTGAATCTTGGCTTTTACATTCTCAATGGTGTCACTAGGTTCCACCTCTAAAGTTATAGTTTTGCCTAAAGAAAAAAAAAAGTTATTCTGCTTAATAAACTTATTGTTTCAGATTATGACTACAAATAAAAAAAAATATACAAATCGTACAAATTTAAAAGTATACACTGCCGAAGGCAGTGGGTAATTAATTGTAAGGGTAACCAGCTTATTTTGAGTTATCACGGACCCAGGCAGGTCAGCTAGTTATATAGATGTATACATAGAAAGCTATGTAATGGGAAACCAGCGACCAAACCGAGACGTAAACTTAAGTCTTCAGTACTTATGTTCTATAATTATCCAAGGTAGGACTGGGCGATATTGGGATTTCTACATCGCGATACATCATCGAGGCTAAATCGCGATATCACGATGCATAACGATAGACTTTTAGTATTACAAACATGGTCGTTTAAGAGTATTTATTATACATACACCTTAAGCTTATATTATGTTTTAAAAAGCCTTTTTTCTTTAGGCTTATGTTTACAGATAAAAATGCAAAATATATTCAAACTTGCTGCAAAAAATAAATTTTTTTTTAAATGTTATAATTAATTAGAAGAATCTTTTTTAAAATGAGCTTTAATTCTTAAAATAATATCAAAAACCAGAATTTGATATTTAGATATATTTCACTTAACTATTTCACCTTCATATTTTTATGGAATTATCTTTAATATGAACGATAGTCAGGGTTGTTTGGTTTAAACCAAGTGGTTTTTTTTTTAAAAAAACCATGCTGGTTTTTTTTATTTTCCCTAATGTTTTCATTTATTTTACACATTATTGAAAAATGCAAAATCCAAGTTATGCACAAGCTACAAGCAAAGCAAATCTTAAAAAAAAAAAAAAAAGATGAAATTTGTAAAGAGACAAACATTTTTAATCAATTCAACTAGGGATGGGGGAACTACATGGCATTACCTGCCAGTGGCTTGTAAATTATCTAATTGGGCGAGTAAGTTTTCAAACAGTGTATTAAAAAATTGCATTGTATAAAAATTTGCCATAAACATTCCTAATTTTCAAATCATTGGCCATATTTCACATTTTTCTCAGTTTGCTGGAATGTAAACATGATACTAAGTTCTGTTTTGCACTTTCATATATTTTTTAATTGTATGTAACAATTTTACAGAAATATTAATATGAAAGTGCATTTTTGTAAAAAAATAATTTAGTCAATAATGCTGTCTGAACAATGTGATTGCTGCATCTTACTAGCTTGCTGCTAGAAAAAATCCATGGCTTGTATGATTTTCTGAAAATCCCCCACCCCTAAATCTAACTTTTCTTATAAGCTGTAATCTACATGACAAAATAATTTTTCTAAAATTAGCTGGGGAGAAAAAAAAAGTTAATTTTCTTTCTTCTTTTTTTGTAAGCTTTTATTTTTAAAAACAGCCAAAATGACAGATTTCAGCTAAAAATGACCTTTTACTATTTAGATTGCTTGATTAGTTAAGATTTACTAAGGATTGCATCATGCATCAAAGAATCAATGGTGACATAATTTTTTCCATTGGTTACTCTTTGTTCTGTATGCAAATGCTGTCAAATTAGTTCTTTCTTCTAATACTGAGATGGAATTCTTTTTCAGATGCTTTAGACGTTTACCTTAAAAATTGGCCCACTTTACTTAAAATTTGTGAAGAAAATAGGAATGTTATTGATAAAAACATTCAAAAACTCATGTCTAATCTAAATCTAAAAAGAAATGTTGAAGATATGTTTGAACTGTTAAAACCTATTGTTATTGCCTTGGATAATATCCAAAGTAATAATTGTTCCATTGCTGATGCAGTTTATAATTGGAAAGATCTTCAAAAAATATTAAAATAGAAAAAGGTAAATAAAGAAGTCTCACAGCTTTTTGAATCCAGGTATAAAATGTCTCTAACACCCACACACTTTTTGGCATATAGATATATGCTTGATCCATGGTACAATCAAAGTGAACTATCTAAGCAAGAAAAAAAAGATGCATTAAATTTTGCAAAGAATATCCATCTAACTCTATGCTTGCACTGAGTAAAATTTAACGCCAAATCTTCAGCTTTTGAAGAAATTTTTTTTGCGCAGAATATAGTAAGAGAAGTCACCCCATATGAATGGTGGAAGAGTCAGCAAATTCAAATAAATAAATTTAACAGCAAAGTCTTTACTGAAATTGAACAACTTATAACAGCAAAAGCATCCTCAGCAAGTGTTGAAAGAATATTTTCAACATTTGGATTAGTTCAATCAAAAATACGAAATAAGTTAGGATTGGAAAAAGCTTCAAAACTTGTCTTTTTAAATTATAAATGATTATTTTAAGTCTATGTCTCAATTTCTGTAAGTGTTACACTCACAGAAAAATCAGTTAAGTCAATACATATGTTTTTCTTTTAATTAGACAAAAATGATTTTTTGATTTGAAAGTAAATATATACCGTATATACTCGTGTATAAGCCGAATGATTTTAGACAAAATTTGGGAGTTGAAAAGGGGAGATCGACTTATACACAAGTAAAAAAAAAAAAAAAAAAAAAAAAAAAAAAAAATGCTTACCCAACTGCCGATATTCAGGATCTTTAAAGACAGAAAATGATACCTATCTAGAAAATATTAATCTAAAAACCTTTATTGCTTTCAATTAAAGATTAAAAATTTTCAATGAAACTTATAAAAAATGTAAGTTATTGTTCAGAATCTGAATATTCATACAGCTCATTTAATTGGGAATCCGATATTTCATTGTACACATCCTCAGATTCAGATTCCATGCTTATCAATGACTCATCGGAATCTGAAAAAAAATCTTCTGATCCGTCCATATCGTTGCTAATGCAGCATTTTATAAAACTTTTCTTTACCATTTCTGTGGGAATTTCAGACCATGATTCTTTCCCCCATTCTACTATTGTTACAATGTCCACTCTTTTTAAATTTCCAGATTTCGTTGTTTCTTTCGGGATATCATCGGATGACATCCATTGTATCCACTTTTTTCTTAGTCGATCTTTAAACGGCTTATTTATGCTTACATCCAAAGGCTGTAGAAGAGATGTTAATCCGCATGGGATCACTGCTGTTTCTGAGTTTATTGTTTTAACCTTTTTCATCACACTACTGGTAAGATGAGCTCTAAAAGCATCCCAAACTATAAGATTCTTTTTTCGCTGTAGAGCACCAGGTCTTCGGTTCCATACATTATCTATCCAGTCCTTTACACCGTCTTCATCCATCCAGCCACTTGGGTGAGCTCGGACAAGAATACCACTTGGAAACTTCACCTGTTTAGGAATGTTCTTCCTTTTGAAAATTACTACTGGTGGCAATTTACTTCCATCTGCTAAGCACGTTAATACCACCGTAAATCTGGATTTCTCATGGCCAGTTGTTTTTATCAAAACAGTTTTTTCACCCTTTTTGGTAACAGTTGTATTTGTCGGAAAATCAAAGGTAACTGGTGTTTCGTCCATGTTTCCAATCTGGTCCAAAGCAAAACAATATTTCTTTCTCAGATTTATAATATAGCGTTGCCAAGTTAAGATTTTGTCCTCCAGCTCTGCTGGCAGTTTTTGCACTATTTTAGTTTTTTGACGCATACACAAATCAAAACTAATCATAAATCTAGTACACCAATCTGAGGATGCTTTAAATTTTTTTGAAGCTATAAGCATCTTTTTTGCCAGATGCAAAGCTTGCAGTTGAATACAGTTTCGCTTCACAATAAATCCATGTTGTCGTTTACCTAGCACCCAGATATTAAGTGCCTCTTCCAAAGCTGAAATTGCACATGTTTGCCTCTATTTGCTTTTTTCTCACGAGGCATTTCATTGATAGCTGTCTTATTTTTTTTCCATTCGCGAATTTGCTTCTCATTGATGCCGAATTATTCGTGTTTTCAGCCTCAGCTATCACTTTTAACTTGAATTTAGCTGTATATGTTGACCTCTTGTTCATCGTGAAATCCAAAAATTTTAACGAAAGATACATCGTAATGGAAATCGTGCGTCACACTCTGGAAGAAATGTGAAACATTTTACATTCCGGAAGGAGTGTGAAATGGCTGAGTGAAATACCATAGTCACCCGGTCTAGATTGTAGAGAGAGATAAAAGCGGACAATGGTCATTTCCCTGTGATTGACAAGAAAAGCTCAACAATAATATCCCTGCAATTGTTCTGCGTCCATTTTCTCTTGGGATATAATTCCCTTCAATACAGGGGCATTCCTTTCAACATTGTAATCCCCTTTTTAAAAAGAGTTCAATTTGAGAATGCTTCTAGATTTCTCTCCTAAAAGTCCTACACGAAACACGTGAACAACTGTCGTAGACGAAAGAAGTAATATTTTAGCAGTCTAAGAAGTTGTTTACCCTTGTAAATAAGGCTTCAATAGACTTTTCAAAGAATTTTTTCTTTTCAGGTGTCATTCAATTGATGTGAATAGGTTTCAAAATAGTTTAAGCTTCTTCAGTTTTACATAATTATACAGTTTTAAAACGTTGAATTAAAAAAAAAAAAGTCTAATTAAAAACGTAAAAAGAAAAAAAAGCTTACCAATTTAATGAAAATTTATTAATTTTTTTATCCTTGATTACAAATCATTTTTCAACATACTACTAGAAATAGTGGTTCGACTTATACACGAAAATTCAATTTTTTTTAAAAATTTTACGTAATGGGGGGGGCGCGGCTTATACACGAGTATATACGGTATATATTAAGAGACTTGTTATCATTTGTTGATGTTGATATTATTGATTTTTTTGGTTATGAACACAAATTATGCTTATGAAAATGCTTTCTATTTTAGCTAATTTTTTGTTGGTTTAGTAAAATGTTTTTTTTTTCTTTGCCCGCATTATGTTTTGTATCAATACACATAATAATTTCTTTAATTATTTTCCAAAAGTTTATGTATCTATAAGTATATATTAAGAGAATATTCAATTTCGTCGAAGAAACGGCAAATTCCGACGAAATTTGCCATTAATAAAATAATAGCTAAGTTTTTCAAACAATAAAACTTTCCCTACAGAAATCTATACTTATGAGGTAATTTAATTATAAATTTTTGTATTTATTACTTAATTATTTTAAAAAAATTAAGTACTAATCTGAATGTTTAGCATTTATTAACTATTAATTATAAAAAATCATGACTTACTAAAATCTATACTCTTTTTCTTAAAAATGTTATTTATACAATAATTTTAAAAAACCTGGTTTAAACAAAAAAAAACCCGGTTTTTTTGGTTTATTTCTAAAAAACAGATTTTTTTCCAACCCTGACGATAGTATTAATTTGCGGGTGTAGCCTGCCTCCTGTACTGGCCAATATTTAATTTCTGATATTTTAACGTATTACGCTAGTGGCAGAACTATCTTCAAGTGTCTGCAACGCTAATAATGTTTTCAAAAATAGTCTGCAACACGCTATATATCATACAAAATTCGCGTTTTTTCCGCGATCGTCCGACGAAATTTACCATTTTTTAGAGATCCTTCGACGAAATTTACCATTTTATCACGATCTGTCGACAGAACTCTCCGTTTTTTTTCGCAATCCGACGACGAAATTGATCGTTTTTCCGGGATCCTTCGACGAAATTAACAGTTTTTTCCACGATCCTTTGACGAAGTTTGTGTTTTCTCCGTAGCCCTTCGGCACTGCACAAAATTCAATTTCTGATATTTAGATAGGTTACACTTAACTATTCACCCTCATATTTTTATTCAATTATCTTTAATATTAGCGATTTTATCAATTTGCGGGCGTAGACCACTTCCTGTACTGGCTAAAATTTAATTTGTAATATTTTAATAGGTTTCACTTTCAAACTTTTAAGCAACTATCTTCAATAGTAACGATTTTATTGATTTGAGGGCAAAGCCCGATTTTCCGTACTGGCCAAATATTAATATCTGATATTCAGATGTATTACACTTTTAATTCTGACCAATAAGTAGTTCCTAAAGAAATTCTAAATAATAGAACAAGCACTATAACCCATAATATTTTACTGCTCTGACTTTGAGAAAAAAGAAAATCATTTTAATTTCAGATGAATACCTAAATTGAAAATTCATGAGGCAAATCCCCCTTGGCCCTACTATATCTCTTAAACTTAAATGTGAAATAATTCGCAAAAAAAAATCTTAAAATAATTCGTAAATCGTAAAATAATTCCCCCCCCTTCCCCCGACAGTTGAAATTTATCAGTTTTTGAATGCTTATTGCACGTGTTCTAAGTGACTAATTCATGGAAATATATATACCTCACAAATCGCATCGCCGTTTTTTCTCAAATGAACATCGTGGTGCTGCTCCCTGATCATTTATGCAGCTAGAAAAACAAACTTGTAATTGGGCATGCAGTTATTTGTGATCGGCATCGATTTTGGATAATCCCGATGTCCACTACATAAACGATGCGATCTCTCAACGATGCTTCACGAGAGCGTTGTTTATCCACTTTGGAAACGCAAGACATGCAGAGGAGAAACGAAATCGCCCTTTCCCCACCGGTCTCGTTCGCGCATGCGTCGTTATGCACATCAAAGATCGGAGGGGAAGAAAATCTCTGACACCAGTCTAGTTCACGCATGCGTTGTTGCGTTTTGAAGATCGCGGGAGAAAGCTTTGCCCTCGTTCATCATAGATCTGATGTGCGTGTGATGCATCGCGGTGGCCGCGATGGCATCGCTAAAAGAAAGATCAAGAAACCGGTTTGACGATTTATGATTTAAATATTTTTCGCGATTTATCGATGCATCGCCCAGTGCTAATCCAAGGACACACAAAAAAAAAAGCGAACCATGCTGACCATGGCATCTATCCCTTTCACTGTGCTGAATTTGGTTATTGGCCGAACAGTTCAGAAAGAGTAGAGTTTTAAATGTTCCATTGGAGTGGACGAATAAGAACTTCGTTAGCTCAGCTCATTAAAACAATTTTCTTGATTAAATCAGGGGTGATTGTGACACAAGGTAAAAAACCCTGAAAATTATTGACACACAGGTGAAAAATCCTGAAAATTACAGATGCAAAATACTGATATCCATTTACACCATAACTTATTATATAACTGTATGAAACTCAAATAACATAAGAATACCGTAATTACTGCTAGTTTTTGTAATGTAAGTTGTAAGAAAACATAATTTGATAAACTTACCTTATTTGCACTGAAAATTGAATGACTTCATTAAATGATGAGTAAACATTGTCTTGCTAAATATGATATGGAAAGTTGTCTTTTTATTTTTTTATCATTGAAGAAATTTATTCCAAATATTCATAAAACAAGGGTGTCTATTCCAGATCAGCAATAAATTTCCCTGACTTTTCCAAGTTTTCCATACCAATAATAAAAAAAAAAAAATCCAGTTATCGAGATTTTGTGATGCTACACACAAAAGAATCTTAAAAGTTGTGAATTTGAGAGTGTAACTTTTACAACTGATTCTGAGGCACAAATTACTGATTTGTTACATTTTTTTTTGCAAAATTTACAAATTGATGAACATTTTACAGCCTAAACATTTTGAAGATACACACTTTTAGACAACGAAATTTGCCGTTTTTTCGAAATACTTCGGCGAAATTTGCCGTTTTTTCGAGATCATTCGACGAAATTTACCGTTTTTTGACGATTATTCGACGAAATATTCCGTTTTCTCGAGATCCTTCGACGAAATTTACCGTTTTTTAGCGATCCTTCGACGAAATTTGCCGTTTTTTCGCGATCTGTCGACAGAATTCTCAGTTTTTCGCGATCCAACGACGAGATTTGCCGTTTCTTCGACGAAATTGACCGTTTTTTCCACGATCCTTAGATGAAGTTGGTGTTTTCTCCGTAACCCTTCGGCAAAATTCGCATTTTCCCACGATCCTTCAACAAAACTCATGTCTTTTTGACGGCCTTATGACGAAATTCACATGTTTTCACGGCCTTTTGACTAAATTTGCGTTTTTTCCGCGATCTGTCAACGAAATTAGACATTTTTCGACGAAATTCGCCGTTTTTTATAACGATCCTTCGACGAAGTTTGCCGTTTTTTCGCGTAATTTACCAGCTATAGTGCGTCCGCGGCATCGCTGTATGTTTTTAGTCTGCAGGTGCCCTAAAAAGTCTACGACGTCCGTCGCAGCGTCGCGTACATTCTGCCACAGGGACCGTAAAATTATCCCATAAATATAGAATCTTAATTGTATGTTAAGAAAAATCTGAATTTTTTTAGATATTGAGTCAGGCGTGGTTTAATGGATTTTAAACGGGCCGGGCCTGTTTTCACTGAATTTTGTACGGGCCGGGAAAAGGTAGCTTTCGTTCGGCCCGGCCCCGGAAATTCCGGCCCGTGCAGACCCTAATCTACAGTCTACTTATTTTTTTCTTCTTTTCAAATTATACTCTACCGAGATCCATTTCGCCATAGAAAAGCGCAAATTTCGAGGGGAAGGGTATTGAATGAAGGTTTAGGAAAAATATGCACTCATTGACATCTGGTGCAGCCCATAACAGAATTTGGGGAGGATCAGCATTGTTAAACGAAAGGGAGATGGGGGGGGAGAGATGGAGATTCATACTCAGGTCTCTTTTAAAAGACTGGTTTTTGTCTCCTGGTTTAGGGGTAGGACAAAGAATATCTTTCGGTATCGGTATTCTCGTTTATATTCTTTGGTCAAAACAATACAAGGGGTTAGGAAAACGCATGACAGAGGGTTTGCTAGTTTCACTCCGATCAGGCTCTGGGTAAGGGTTGCCGTAACTGAAACGTTTATCGCTAATTTGGCGAATGTTTTTAATTTCGCGGTTTTTCGGCGATTTTCCGACGAAATTCGCCGTTTTTTTAACGATCCTTCGACGAAGTTTGCCGTTTTTTTGCGTAATTTACCCGCTATAGCGCGTCCGCGGCATCGCTGTATGTTTTTAGTCTGCAGGTGCCCTAAAAAGTCTGCGACGTCCGTCGCGTACATTGTTTTTGCAACATATTTTCAATTTCGATTCGTTTTTTCCACTAAACAGGATGATTTTATGACCCCGGAAGAGCCGAAAGAAAAACCCGGAAATCCGGGGTACCCCCGGAGCACAATCACCCCTGTTAAATATGAAAAACTAATTATCCAAACTAACACTGCACTGCACATAACATGAAAAATCCGTTAAAATTATGTCATGTTGACACAATCAAATTTTTCTCTTTAGTTTTAGCAGTACTTCTCTATTATCCCATCGACCACTTTTCATAACAAAAAACTATCGCCAAACTGTAGCACCAAAGAAATGGGAGAATGTTGCCATTGGAATATCAAAATAAATAAAATATAAGAATTTAAGGACAATTGTTATTTTAATGAATGAAATAATGAAAAATACACGCAAATGTCGAATTAAAAACCCACTTGCTGACATAACTAACACGTATAATGCTTCTGACATCAAGTAAACAGGACTGCATTTTTGGCATTTAATCTTACTGTTTGGCGATAGTTTTTTGTTATGAAAACTGGTCGACGGGATAATAGAGAAGTACCTTTTAGCAATGTAAAAATGCATTTTAAGGTAAGCATAACGTCATTTTCACCAACTTTTCACACGTACTTTATGTATGTTACTTTTATGCTTAAAACACAATGTATACAAATATTTTGTACTTAATTGTAATGAAAAAAAATGGCATCAATAAATTTATAAAGCATAATGATAAAACAAACCCAATGGACAATATTCTTGTAATGCCACATTAAATATGAATTTTTATTCACGTATAAAAATGAAGTGCATGCAGATAAATATTTTTACTGAAATTAAAAAATTTGGCCAAAAAGCCACGTGTCTGAAACTGAAATATTTCTTTTCTTTTTTATCCTCGCAACAGTCGAAGTTATCTAACTGCCACCATTTTGAAGAAATAAAAAATTAAAATTATACTAACTAATAAAAGTATTGAACAAACGAATGCACAATAACAAATCTATGGCCAAATATCTCATTTAAAATAAGAATCATGTAATTTGATGAAGTAGTTTTTTTCTAACTTTTTTAAGTGTTGAAAGTAAACTCTTAGTGTTTTAAAAATATAGATCGTCATTTAATATTTCTAAATATATAGTATTCTATATAAAAAAAAAAGATAAAAATCTTTCACAATTACCATTACAATTAAAAAATATATTTGCAAAATAGCAAAATAACTAAAAATTACAAAAAGAAAAAATTGCATAACAATACACCTATGGAAAAAATCTCATTTAAGAAAATAAAAAGGTAAATTATAAATTTTTTTGGAAAAAAAAAAAGGCTTACAACTTTATTGACAAATCTTCTGGCATAGGTTATAGAAATTCACCCGTTCCCCAGAGAAAAAAAAAAAAAATTGTCTATATTATTAGGTGCAGATTCCCAAAATTTGCAAGGAGCCAGTGGCTCTCCTAAACCCAAAAAATGTGAAACAAACGCATAAAAACAATAGTGTCTATATGGGATAAAAAGTTACCCAAACAACTCAGGAATTCAAAGTGTAAAGTAATTTAATATACACACATAAACAAAATTTCAATACTAATTAAGTGTAATATAAATCTTAAATCATGTATAGGCAGAAGATAAAGTTGGGCAAGATATGGTTTAAAAAAAAAAAAATGTATAAGCTAAGCAATTATGATAACGGGGAATATTAGAAAAACAATATTTCTTATTTTGATTTTTCCATACAAAAGTACATATAAAAGAAAATTTGAATGTGTGAGATAATTTTGCACTATAAAAATCAAAACACTTATAAGGAAAATGTTATTATTATTATCTATAAGAAAAAAAAGTTTTTTTTTAAAATCCCAGACTACATAAAATTATCAGACTCAAACGGTTACGAATAACATTTGCTATTCGAATATACAGTAAAACCTCTAAATAACGGACACCTCGGGAGAACAGAAATTGTCCGCTATTCGGAGGTGTCCGCTATTGGGAAAACTTCAGAGATTCACAAAATCGCTAAGAAATGCTTAACGTTTCATTAATTGGCTTTTTTATGTCCTAGAACTTCTATTATGTGATTAATCAGAAATTAAAATTACTTTTTTAAGCAATAAAACTGAAATGAAATTGTACATACATTTTTCCACTTTTTAACACTTTCCAACCTAGTTGAAAAGTGTTTATGACTTCGGTTTGTCTGGCCGTATGGCCGTCTGCCGTCTGGCCGTGCTCTAACTCCCGTAAATATGCTCGGATTGCTCTGCAATTTTTATATGTTGTTGTCGTTATCTATAGCATGTTCCCTATTTCAACGGAAGAGTGTAGCACTTATACCTTTTTTACAGGGACACTCAAAAGAATTCCGTTGCATTGCGGTCTATGGGGAAAAATCATTTGCGGTTTATTTAAATAATGTTTCACTATTTTAAACGCATTGAAATTTATATATATCACTAAGGTGCATTAGAAGAAGCTTAATATGGAATAGGATGTGCATAGCACTTATAGTTACTTTACAGGGACAGTCAAAAGAATTCCGTTACATTATGTCTATGGAGAAAAATCGTCTGCGGTTTATTTAAATAATGTTTCACTAATTTAAACGCATTGAAATTTATATACATCACTAAGGTGCATTACAAGAGGCTTACTACAGAATAGTGCGTGTATAGCAGTCATCGTTCATTTACAGGGACACACAAAAGAATTATCTACTGTCTGTTAACAATAATTCCTGGAAGTGCGTTTTAAGTTACTGAACGCGATTTTAATTTTAACTCGCTTTTTGTCTATTACGTGGTGTGTATAAATTCTGTAGATCCTATACAGGACAGCACAAAAGTTCGCGAACACATTTCCGTTTATTGACAGAAACTCCAGATGGAGAATTTTAAACTATGCTACGCGTTTCCTAACTGAACTAAAATTTAGCATCCTACGTAGTATATATACAAATGTATAGATCCTAAACAGGGCTGAGTAAAAGTATTCGGATATTTTTCCGAATATTGTATTTGTTGGAAATTCCTGAAATTATGTTTTTAAATATGTTATGCGTTTTCCAAATTGTTTACTTAGATGTTATCTTTTAGCTTATTAAACGGTATGATTTGTAAAATTATTTTGGAAGCGTTGGAAAGTGTTACATAATCTATGCTTGACGCATGATTTTTCGTTCTTGTTATTACATTCTTAGGGAAAAAATCTGTTTCAAAAGTTTGCTTTTGCTTGCGATTACATGTAGTTAGTTTTTCTATGCGACGTTTTAATGCTATCAGTAGTTTTAATCATTCTGAATCATATTTTTTTGGAAAAAGAAAAAAAATATGTGTAACTGCTCACTGTGTTTTGCCGCTACTTAGAAATTTTGGATATTGCAGGAAACATCCCCTGGTTTTATCTGATTCATATCACTAATAGAGTCAGCTTCTGTCGAAGATTCTGAAGGAATATAATCGCTTACGTCAACTGATTCTTTTTCAGTAAATCATCGTCAATGTTGATGGACATTTCGGCATTTCTGCACTCCTGATCCATTTCAATAATTCACAGTTTGCGATAGTTCTTCATTTCTATCGGAAATAAGTGTTTCATTTTATTTTAATACAAAGCCTGCTTTTCTGAAACATTGTCGTACGCATTCCGGTTATATGTTTTTTACAGCTGAAGAAATCCGAATTTCAAAGTATCGGGAAAATTAACTAATTTTAGACTGTTCTCAACTGTATTCATAGAATAAAACTTCGAAAGAATATGGCTTAATAAAAACTTTCTCTACCAGGCTTTACAATTGTGTGCAATACCTTGATCAAGGGGCTGGCATACGGAAGTTGTCTTTGGGGGGGGGGGGGGGGGGGGGGGGGGGATGAGAAGTTTGGATGAGAAGTTGCACTGTCCAAAAACAAGAACTTTTCTTTGTTTTTTCATCCTATTATCAAAGGAAGTTAACCATTTAATGACTAAAAATCTGGTTATCGACGCTTTTTATTCGCTTTATAACAGCAAATTTTTTAAATTGGATCTTCTTTGAGAAACACATGGGTTTTAGAGATATTTGAACTATAAGAGGAATTTAAAATTACCCCAATACATTGAAACATAATAAAATAGTGATTCGCCCTTTTGTAATTTTTTCGCCGATACAGCCATCCTTTTTAAAGCCATCGTCTTTTCGAAAAAATTCTGAAAGAGAGTCCACTTTCCTCGGCATTAAACATGTTTCTCTCCTCATAACCTTCAAAAATTGATTGCAGTTATTCATGCCAATCCTCCACTTTTTTTCAGAGCTACAGATTTTGCTTTTCCACATATTGTTTTGAAAGAGATGTTGTGCCGACACAGGAACTTTTATAACCATCTACCCAAACCCTTAAAATCATGTAATCCGAGTTCTTTGATGACTGTTAAAGCCTTTTCCTGAATCAAAGGCCCACTGATAGGAATTTTTTTGAACGAACTGAAGTAAACCAATTCAGAAATATAGAATTAATTTCAATGGAATCAGAATTCCTTAATTTCACATTTTTGGTGTTCTTGTTAGAGTTAATAATCCACAAATTCTTTATTTCGTAAAATTTCTCCCACTTGTGTTTTACCTATTTTAAAACATTCGGCAAGTATCCGTAAACTCTATTTCTGTTTTTCAGATTCACTTACATTTACAATTTCAAAATTTTTAAAAAAATTAATCGATTTCGTTTTGAGGTCATTCTCGAAACATTAATCACAAACAATACACTTAATTCAGAATACGCAGAGCTCAATATATTCAGAAAACGATAAAAGTGGTTTTATATTTTGAAGCTTTGAATATTGTATGTCAATTAAATCTGAAGAATCAAACTGTAATCGATACAAAATACATACGATATTGGGGGATTCCCTAGGCCATTGGGGATTTTTCAGAGACAACCCCCTACATTTATCTGTGGTCAAAAAATTTGTGACACATTGCCTTGATAAATTTCGAGGCTTTTTACCTTTTTTTTCCATTTTCTTTTTCATTAAAAAATCATTTTTCATCCTTGATCGCCAAAACTACTGTCCGCTATTCGGAATGTCCGCTATTCAGAGGTTGAACATACAAAAATTTAGATTTTGGGAGTGGGGATTTGAAAAGTGTCCGTTAAATAGAGGTGTCCGCTATTCGGGAGTGTCCGTTATGGAGGTTTTACTGTATTTAATAGTTTGCTGTGTTAAACAGATAATTATGAAATGTTATCAAAAGATAATAATAGTTTGTTATGTGTTTTGCTTTCAATCTTTAAAAATAAAATCAAAATTTCACGATGACTAGGAACACCAGAAATTAATCACTTTTAAATCACATGGCGACTAAAACACCTAAAGTTAGTGGCCACAGCAAAAAATTTAGTCGCCACGTGGCGACCATGAATCTGCACCTATAGTCTATATGTCACCATTTTTTTTTTTTTTTTTTTTTTTTTTAAAGGCATTGTTGCTATAATTGCATCAAAAGATCACATGCAATGAACATTGTTACACCAGCTAACACATAATTAAATGTTTAAATAACAATTAAATTTACATAAGGTTATAAGAAAATACATCTACCTGCATCTTTAAAATATAAGTTATAACATATGTAGTAAATTTCTTTTAAGAAAATTTCTTCCATCCATTTTTTTTTTCCAGAAGCAGCTTTAATCTATACTAGATGGAACCCGTCAAAACTTGACGGCAAACAGCTTGATAGTACTGAAATTTTTGAAGAATAATTCAAATAAAATAAGAAAAATCATTCTGGCCATAGCAGAGATCGAACCCACATGATAATCGGAACAGAGAAGAAACACGCTTTATACCATTCTGCCACTGTTTTTGCATTTGAATGTGCTCTAAAACTGGTTAGGTTCTGGTCTTAAGTTTACGCATGCATAAATGGGGTCAAATTCGTGTGAAAAATTAATTTGACTGAAATCCCTTTTCGTTTTTAATATACAACATAAGGAATTTAATTCAACAAGTAGTAAGATCTAAAAAGAAAAAATTATAAAAGTATCTACCATCTATTAACTGAAAATTTCAATTTTCAAGGTCAACTAAACTAACTCTACAAAAAACTTACCAGTCAAAGTTTTCACAAAAATTTGCATGCCTCCTCTCAACCTCAAAACAAGATGAAGTGTAGATTCTTTTTGGATGTTGTAGTCGGACAGAGTACGGCCATCTTCGAGCTGCTTTCCAGCAAAAATTAATCTCTGTTGATCTGGAGGGATACCTTCTTTATCCTGAATTTTGGCTTTCACATTCTCAATTGTATCACTTGGTTCAACCTCTAAAGTGATGGTTTTCCCAGTCAAAGTCTTTACGAAAATTTGCATTTCGACCTATAAAAAAAGAAAAAGTTAAAAATTAGAGAGTAAGTTTTCATTTTAATCAAAGTAACCCAATCTAACTTATTTGTTGGCAATTCTTAAGGGTCATTCTATGTCAATTCAACCACCCAGTACACCCATAGTCACTGATTTTGACAAAACTTTGGATATTCAATAAACATACAGTATCAAATAATCCCCTTATTATTTTTCCCCCTCTGGCATCAATACTTTATTTACAGCCATTCAAAAGTTCTTCAAATTCACATTTTTTCATATATCCAAGAAGTTCTAAACAAGCTACACTTGTTTATATGAAAAAAATTATCTTTGGTTCCCAAACCTTTCAACTATTTTCAAAATTGATTTACCAACAAAAATGTGATAAACACACAAAAAAATATTAGAGGGCTGTAAATATTTTGGTCCCCTAAAAATAAATTTTTGTTAAGCAGTCAAAATACAGTTTAAAAGTTAAAAAACAGCTTTTTAATCACAATTATTGTCTTTTTATTTCCTTTTATCTCATTAAAAGTATTAATAAATTGTAAAATACACTTATTGGTTCACTTTTGAATTTATTTGGCTGTGCATGTTTTGTATTTGTCCGCAGTCTGTTTGTTTACATTTTGAATGTTCGAATGCAATACTGTTCGCAAAATTTTCGTTTGAATATAATTCATTAAACATGGGTGATACTGATGCTCTTGTTTGTTGCATTTACATCATTGAGGATTTAAATGACAATTTAATATCCTTGTCACCTAAAAGCTTTGAAAAAATAAGACAGTGCGCATACAAGAACGATTATTTCTCGATAGAAAAGAAAAAGAAATATCTGAATACTTGAGTACTTCAAACGGTTTCGTTAATGATGGCAGCATGGGAAAATGTGCTAAAAGCAGGGTTGGAAAAAACATTTTTTTTTTTTTGTTTAAAACATGTTTTAAACGTTTTTTTTTTATTTTCTCATTCAACAGCACAATTTTGACTAAAATGAGCAAAAATTAATAAATTAAATATAAAGAATGAAAATATTTTTAAAAAACAGTTAAGGAAGAAAAATATTATATAATAAATACCAAACATTAATTAACAATTAATTTTGTTATTCTAAACAAACATTTAATTATTAAGCTCTTTAAAAATAGTAACAAGTTTGGCAGCCTTATCAAACACCTAACCAGTTTCTAGTTTTGTTCTGCACAAAGCCAAAAGTAGAAAACACTCTTTCTAAACCAGCAGTAGAGCATACAGCTGCTTGTAATTGTTTTATGATCATCATGACATTTTTATCGACGTGTTTTTCAAGGCTTATCCACCAAGATAAAGGTGTTATTTCTACAAAATTGCCCACTGTATTTGATTCTTGAGTAGCGAATTTATGATTGGTAACTGACAGCATAACATTTTTAAGGTTTCATTCATCTCACGAAACCCTATTCGTCCCACTTCTCTGTCTGTCCATCACAGAGCCGGTTCTCAGAAACTATCGCTAACAGACTTGAAATTTTGTGTACTTACAGCTGAACATCTACTGTCACGCTGAAAATCATAACATTTTGAAAAAATCATATTTTAATATAGAGAGATAAAAAAACAAAAATCTAACAGCCTTTTCCTATTAAATTTAAACATTTTTTGTTATAGCAGTTGCCAACAATTTAAAAATCAACAATAAAATTCTTTCTACAATAATTAATTTTCTGTTGAAAGATTTCCATGTGAATTTAATTTGTGAATTGTCATATTGTGACATTATAAACAATAAACATGTTTTAAATGTAATGTTTTAAACGTAACAACCCTGGCTAAAAGTAACTATGCCTATCACAGAAAATGCTATATGCGATTTACAGCGAAACAAAAATCCTAATACCCTGTTCACATCGGACATTTAAGATATCTTAGCCTGCCATTTTTGAGGTGGTACCCTCCCGGAATTGAATACCTGTCCAGACCGCAAAATTCATCTAAGATATTCATTATATCATATATATGATACTCACTGAACATCACCGTGTCCGAGATCTGAACAAACATAGAATGTGCGCATGTGCATATGTTAAAGACAACCTCAACAGCCAATCGGCCTCCAGAGCCAATCAGAGTGAGTGGTACTGGCTGCATCCAGCAATAGAAAGTTCGAACTCACTAAGTGAGTTTCTGGAACTCCCTCAGTGAGTTCGATGGTCTAAGATATCTTAACTATCCGATCTGAACTTAGTATAAGAGCAAAGAAAAGAATGGAAGAAATTCATGATGTTGTTATACAATATTTTTATTAATCACAATTCAACACCAGATTTTTGTGCCTTTTCTGTTTAAGACAAATAAAAATATAGCATAAATTCTAACTAGAGAAGGACATAAGCGTGTCATCTTCAAAAGTTATTGAAAATAATATACGAATTTACTCATAAAATAAAGGAAAAAGAAAATTATTGGCTAAAGTTAATTATTAAGGTAATAATGAAACTGTGCAACATAGCCAGATATAATTAATGTCAATATTTTTTATGATTTTAATGATTAGCTTCAGCAGATAATTTTTTCTTTCTTCTTTATTGTATGATGAGTTAATTTTCATATATAAATTCCAAAATGGATAACAATTTTACAAGAGCAGTTAGTAATTGTTTAAAATAAAAATAATTGTTTTTCTACCTAGAGTGTAAAATTTACTTTTAAATTATGAAATTGGTACTGACATAAATAAATCTCTTGTGGATGGAATTGATTGCTTAAAAAAAGCAGAATCTTCTGAAGAAAAGATTAGAAGAAATGAAATGTTCACAGGAGAAAGAAACAAAAATAGTAGTACTTGAATCTTCTACAGATAGCTCAAATGCAGGGGCGTAGCGAGCGGGGGGGCAGCTGCCCCCCCAATGTTTGGTAAAAGGATTCAGTCGGCTTATCAGCAGATTTAATTAGTGTCTCTGTAGTATGTCAGTAGGCCGATTAATAAAAGCAATTCGGAAAAATTCTGGTTGGCAGGACTTTAAGTCTTCAGAATGCATTTCACTACACCCTTACAATCATATGGCAAAAGCTAGTCGGTCAGTCAACCTATCTAGGTTATGAGTAAAAAAAGTAATGATTTCAATAGATCTATCTGGTCAGCCGGTATGAAAGTCATGTGTTCTGTCACATTTTCGAATCACATAAATAGCTAGTCGGTCTACCCACTGAAAAAAAATTATGTATAAATTTTGTCTGCAGAGCCGGAAATGTTGGACATATACTATACCTTACCCACACATGGAAAATCTAAGTCGGCCGTCGATACATGGGCCAATAGGGGGAAAAAATGAATCTGATCTATTGATTGAAAATATCAGAAATTTGTCCTACAGTAACACTCGCAACTTACATAGATAAAAACTATCAATATACACTGGCCTCCAAAAGTTAAGGTACAACCGGTTTTTTGCGTCTAATTTGCAAATGAATGAATATATAAACAACAAATTTGGAGGAAATGTGCGCTAAACCGTTATTTATTAAATGCGACATAGAAATTTACTTAAGTTAAACGTATAAATGAAACTACAACAAAAAAGCCCTCATGGTGGAAAATTCCATTCTTGGAGAAATCAGTACATCGCAGTATTATGCAGTAAAATGTGACAGAAACATTAAAAAACTGGTTCTAATACGGAATATGCCCACCCCGGACTTGAATGCATTGGCGGCATCGACTTTCCATGCTCTCAATTAAATTGTCGGACACCGAAATAGGTAACGCTGACCAGACTTGGAGTAAGCCTTGTTCCAGCTCATTTAATGACCTTGGAGGAGGACTTAAAACCGCAACCTGTCTTCCAAGATAGTCCCAAAGATGTTCTATCGGATTCAAGTCTGGAGAGTGAGCTGGCCATTCCATTCTCTCCAAACCGTGATCCTCAAGATAATCCTCAACAACCACAGCTCGGTGTGGTCTCGCATTATCATGCATTAGAATGAAACCATTGCCAATAGTACCGGCATATGGGCGCACATATGAATCAAGGATCTCATCCCGATATCTCGCACCAGTCACAGTTCCTCCATGGAACACATGCAGGTCAGTGTGGCCTCCGAGTGAGATCCCAGCCCAAACCATGATTCCACCGTTTCTGTACCTGTGTGTTTCGACAGTGTTTGATTGATGGTATCGAGTGCATTGTTCTCTCCAGATCAGAAGACATCCTGAATCGCGACTTGGTGTGTGAATCTGGACTTGTCTGTGAAGAGTACAGAAGCCCGCTTTTGTCTGGTTCAGGAAACATGTTCTCTTGACCAACATAAGCGGGCCCTTCTCTGTCGTCTGTTGAGGGGGGAAACACACAACTGGTCACCTTGTATAGAGACCTGCATTGTGAAGACGTCTTCGCACCGTAGTAGGGGAGGTTCTTCTCCCTGATGCTGCAAAGTGGTCTGCAGTGAGTTGCGGCACAGTAGTGCGTCTTCTCCTTCGGGCCGAAAGAGCTAGAAACCGGTCTTCTGCAGGTGTTGTAACACGTGGGCTGCCTGGAACATGTCTTCTGGACACAGAATCTTCGGATTCATACTGATCCCAGAGTCGTTGGACTACACTGCGAGACACATTGAGCCGTCTAGCAGTAGCGGCCTGTGACAACCCCGTTTCCATCCATCCTACCGTCCGCTACCTTAATGAATCGGACAAACGACTTCTTCTAGACATTTCTAGACTAGTGGCTGTTGTGAACAAAACTGACAACAATAGTTCGAATGCAACAAAACTTACACGCGAAATTACGAAAGCTTCATAATTGCATATTTTTCTCTCATTCAGAAGTAGCTATTATTTTCTATAAAATAAAAGTGGTAGCGGTAATTTTTGCATAAGTTTTTTTAAAGCTTATTGTCATTCATATAAACTATGAAGATTAATCTGACTGCCATTTTTTGTCTGGTGAGCTTCGAAAAACATCTTGTACTTTAACTTTTGGAGGCCAGTGTATAAACTAGGTCGACCGAATGCGAAAGTCGCTTAAGAAAATTCAAGAAATTTTATACTTGTTAAATAGTAGGTTCTAGCAGCGATATGATGTTTACGGCCTTTGGAACTGTTTTAGGAACGTTTGGAAAATAAAAACAAAGAATTTTTAAAACTATTTAAAAAAAGAAGATGAATAAATTAAAAAAATATCCGTGCATTTAACATTTAATACCTAAAATCTTCTTACTTTTTTTTTTTTTTTTGATAAATCTAAAACTAAATTTATATACTTGTGCCAACATAACATAATTACATAATTTTCACTGATTTTTCACTTGTTATTATAAAATTAGAATTGGAGCCTTTATTAATTACTTAATATTTATTGTATACCCTGATTACCGTAATTTCCGGCGTATAATCCGCGGATCAAACAATTATGTTTCGACCCAGAAATTTTATTTTATGTAATGGAACATACTAGATCACTGTAAATATTTTACTTCAATTATTAAATAAAATTTCTGCGTCTAAACATAATTGTTTGATCCGCGGATTATAGGCCGGAAATATGGTACATGTTAGCGATTACTTTTTTTAAAAACTAAATCATACGTAAGATGAATTATTTTTTTAATAAAGAATTCAGAAAGTAGAGGATTTCAGGAAAAATTAAATTATTAAAAGTAGTTTTATGGTAAAAAAAAACTTGAAGCGATTGCGGAACATTAACACATTTGCACTTAAAACAATATAAATAGCTCAGCGTTTCAGGCCCGTAACTACCGCCGGGGCACTGCCCCAGGGCCCCAAACTAATGGTTAAAAAATTATTGTATTTTAATATCTAATCTAACTTCCTATAAAATACCCAGCACCTAGCTAAAAGTTAATAATAAAAAAAATTCATCAAAGTGCTAGAGTAAATGTTTTTGCGTATCTGTTCAAATACTCCATACGCTTCGCATGCAAAAGCATCTCTAGAGCAGACAGCAGAATGTCGAGTCAAATGTGTCATGTCGCGCCTGGTGCCTGCCGAGGGATGAGTCAAGTGCAAGCTAGGACGTGCAGTGAGCTAGTGCTATTCATGATGAGTCATTCGTTTACTAACTGCTTATCAATATCGGACTGTCAGAGCAGTTGAGAGTCGTATAGTAGTGATAGTACGATAGTTTATAACTTAACCCCTTCGTGACGAGAGTCTTTTACGGAATTTTTCCTCTTTTACCACCGGTTTTTCAAAACAGAAATTTTCCCCTAATTGAATCGCAGAAATGCTGTCATTATATAAGGCAAAGCTTACAATAAAAATTAACTGGTGGGAATAATCGAGAATTCTGAGCATCTTATGCGTCACGTAAACGTGTCGCTCGTCCCCAAGGGGTTAATCTTACTTTGCTTGTGTTGAGATAATAGTTTATATTATGAAACGCCAAGTGGAAATAAAAAAAGGCAGATTCTAAATAGAAGAAACTGGGAGGCTGCAAAAAGTTCGAAGAAGTTATCAACATGGCTGCACAGTGGAAACCACTCGACAGGGACTGGTGATAAGAAAGGTATGAATGGTTTGCTTTATTCAGTGTGATGTGTAATTCATATAAAAATAGTACAGTCAAACTTGAATAATTCGAACGTGTATAATTCGAAATCGTGGATAATTCAAATGTTTCTGTCGGTCCCTTGACATTCCTATAAAACACAATCAGTGGTGGATGAAGCACTCAAGAGGCCCCAGGTGCAATTAAATTTTGAGGCCCTCCGAATATTTTCAGTACCCCTAGTGTGCATTTTTTAGTTTTACAATTAGAATTACTGAAAGTGTATATTGTTAATTCCATACGATATTATCTCTAATTGGAATATAAAGTTCAAATTATTTTCTATCGCATGCTAATAAAATATTGAAAGTACTTCCCATTCATTACATTATCATAATTTTTAGAACTAAGAGATCACATTTTTATTTAGCTTTTATGTTGAAAATCACTACGTTCTATTTACTAAACTATCACTTCATTCTATCATTCTAAACAAATGTGTTTTTCACAAATATAACTGTAGGATTTTTTCTTATCAATACATATTCTTTTTTTTTTCCAGTAAAGTTCTTGGTAAATCTTTTAAATAATTACTGAGTTATAGCAAAGAAACATTTTAGTAATACAAAATCATATATTTTATTTTTAACTATCAGTTAACGATCAGTTAAAATTAATTGAAAAAACTATTAATTAAGAAATAATGCGACAGATTGACTATTTTACATTAGTCGGATTTGAAACATTTTTGAGTCGGCCGATCTTGCCTTTTGCCCCCCCAAAAATTTTCTTTCGCTACGGCACTGCTCAAATGAAGAAGTTAGAAATGAATGAAAATTAACATCACGATCAGGAAATAAAAATTTTAGAGGATGCAGCATGAGATCCTGGTCCATCCAAAGCTAAGAGAGGGGAGGGCATATGGATATTATAACTCCATATTTAGCAACAGCTGTAGACAGGACAAAAGTATCAGGCAGTATTTGTAGTTATCGAAACTGTAGAGTTTAGGATATGTATTAAAGAAGTCAGTCTCGTTGAAAAGAATTGTTCATAGAATTAAACAATCACAAAAATTAAAAGAATGGTTACAAAGAAATGTTCCTCTCATTGTCCATATAAATGGGAAACTTTTACCAGAATTCACTGATAAAGAGAAACTAGATAAACTACTAATTATAATTTCCAGAAAAGGAGTTTCTCTGATGCTTTCAGTTGCTAAACTACTTTCTGCAACAGGCAAAGCACAAGACTTGCAATTTATATGCAAAGTTCTCAATGAATGGGATATTGCAGATAAAATGATTGGAATGAGCATTGATACCACATAAGCAAATACTGCAAATGATAAAGGTGCTTGTGTATTTTTAGAAGAAAAGCTTGGGAAGAAATTTTTTTTGCCTGCCGTCATCATATTATGAAAATTATTAGAAAAGTATTTCATAATTCTTTGTGAACTTTGTCATCAAGTCCAGAAGTACCTTTATTCAAACATTTCCAATGGTACTGGGAATTTCTAGATAGACAAATTTGAAAGATAATATTAGAGTTCTTGTACAAAATGTAAAAGATGAAATTTTGGAGTTTGCTATTAGGACAGAATCATGATCAACACCATCAGCACCTGGACCAACAGATGATTATCAAGAATTTGCAGAACTTGTTATTTTCCTTTGAGGAATACCTGTCAGGAGAATTTGTTTCATGCTTCCCAGAGCAATGCATCGTGCTCCTTGGATGTCTAAGATGATATATTCTTTGAAGCTATTCATCTTTAGTCCCAATTCATGCTTACCAAAAAGGAAGAGAGAAGTTTTCGTGATGTTTGTTTTTATAGTGAGTATATTTTAAAGTTTGGATTACTGTTTCAATAACAGAAACCTCACCAAACAATGACTTTCAGTTAATAAATAGTTTATTAGAGTATTCAAGAATACATGAAGAAATTGCAAAAGCTACATCTGAAAAATTTTCAAAGAATCTGTAATATTTGTTAGATTTTTCTGGACTGTCCCTTTTCGATAGCCATGTACTTGTATTAGAATCCTGAGAAGAAGATAACTGTTGCCCTTAAACATTTCCATGAAAAGAAGTTTGAAGACTTTTTTACCAAAGTATCTTTCAAGCTGTTCAAAGAAATGAATTTACCCCAAGGATTCTTTCAAGTAGACACTGGACATTGGAACACAAATTCTGATTATAAGATTGCATTAGAAATGGTGCAATCTATTAAAGTGGAAAATGATCATGCTGAGAGAGGTATTGCTTTGACCAAAGAATACTCTAGAATCCTTGCATGAAATGAACCCCAGTTTCAGCTATTGGTGAATGTTGTGGAGGAACACTGGAAAGCTTATCCTTATTGCAGAAAAATTGACTTAACAAATTAATCTAATTACTAATACTTACATATTTTAAAACTTTTTATACACTTAATATTATGCTTTTATGTTATATAAAATATGAAAATAATTTACTATCGTAATAAAAATTATCATTTTGACTTACTTTTCTCTTGTCAATAACACAATGTTTTTAAGTGTAATCACCAAACTTCAGCAATCTTGAGCTACCTCTAAATATATTTCTTTTTCATTCAAACTTTTCCTACTTTGTTTTTTACTGTATTGGAACAAATTTTGAAGGTGAGACAGAAGAAAATTTAAAAAAAAGTTAAAATTGATCATATAAGGACCACCCTAGAGTACATTTGAGAATTCTTTTTAAAAATCTTTTGTTCAGTTAAGAGTTTCTTGAATTAGATACCAGTTTGCTTTAAAAATTTCTAGTGATTAACTGTTTTTTTTTTCTTTATGAAAATTGTGACTTTTATGAAATGGAGAGAATACTGCATGTGATTTGGGGGAAAATAAGAGACAAGACAAGCTACATTAAAAAGAATCTGATTGTCAAATGATCTCTCTGAAGACAAAATACTTTTAAAGTTAAGAACACAAGATACTGAAGAATTGCATACCATTTGTTTCTTGATATCAAAATTCCAGAAGTAGAATCAATCGCACCTTATTGCACAGAAGGCAGAAGACATGGATAAATTAGTAGATATCATAAAAGACAAATTAACATTTGAAAAATCTAATAAACAAATTCAGTTGTTAACGGCTCCAGCACCACACAAAAAAAAAAAGAGACATTTAATATATCAGACTATGCAGTTCGTAAAGCAAACCAGGAATGAAAGATGTTGTGAGCTTAGGGAAAAAAGTACACATTAGAAAAAGATTACTTTTGGGAAATTTGCATGAATTGTATAATAACTTTAAGAAAGAGTTTCTGAATGCGGAACAGCTTTGGGTTAGGATTAGCCTGCTGTCCACCATCTTTTTTAAATCAAAACATTTGTTTCTCATTTCCAAAGTAATTTTCATCCACAGAGCATAAAATAAACAAAGTAGGCGAAACTAGTGTCGCCCAGTGACAGGGAATGGCGACGGCAATTTTTGAAATAAAAAATCTTTGAGTAACAAAAACTGTTTGTGCTTCGGATAATATGACTGGCGACAGTCGTTATAGCAGATACCAAAGGGCAAGGAAAGTACGATACAATATGAGGCAGGCTGGGATGGTGGGAAGTGCTGTGTTACCTATGGCATATGGGAAACATGTTGTGACCTTTATGTTTCTGCTTGAAAGATTTATTTTCTGACAATCCATCCAGTGATGGGATTCAAATAATATAACAACCGGTTCGCTTCACGAATGATTTTTGATGCATTAACAATAAGAGAAAAATGAAGCATCATACAGATTATGAAACACTTTACATTAAAATAACAAACTTTGATTTTTAAGAAAAATGGAAAAAAAAAAAATCCTGAAACATGTTTTCCTCTATAAGGACGTAATTTGTTTAATAAATATTAGGCAATCATGAAATCCTGATCAAAATTTCTATCAGAAAATGAAACAAAACCTGATAATATAATAACGATAATGCAAGAATAGCAGAAAT